>NQWY01019524.1:0-11760 GCA_019425655.1 Rhizophagus prolifer
ATAAATAAATTAATTGTTACTTCCGCTACTTTGACCATTATTATTCCAAGAGAGATAAGTATGATCTCCAAGTTTTCTACAAAAAGAGTTGAAAATTAGCATTTTTTATATAATAATTATATTAATTGCAAACTCTTAATTATGAATTACCTTGGCTTGTACAAGTGTCTTAAGGTGAATAAGCACCCAAGTACTACACAAATAACTCCAACAACTATATAAGCCCAACCCAAGAATGAATTTTTTCCACCAAGAAAAGAGACCGTAGAAATTACGAGAGATTTAGTACCTCCATATTTAGTTACAGGAAACACTTTTGAAAAGAATTAAAATTGCGATTAATTATCACTTTATACCAATTTTCAAAATTTTTCATAAATTATTACTTACAATATTGAATCTCAACTTGATATTGTCCCATTTTCATTGTATCTTTTTCATTTTTTCCCCATAATTTTCTAAAATCAGGAAGACCTGCAGTACGCATCCAAACTTGAAACCGTTCATCCTCTGCAATATTAGGTGGAGGAAATTGTTCAGTGTAAGAACCATTTGGATATCTTTCAACCCAATCCAAAGGAGGACGAATTTGATCAATAGTGTATTTAGTTTGGCCATATTTCTCTTTATCAGAAGGCCATGCAATGCCCTTTGATGAAAATTCATAAGTTTCATTTTGAGCATCAGAACCAGGCGAATTAAGAAGAATTGGGGTTAAGAATGTATCTAAAAACCAATTTATAAGATTTGAATTAGATAATTAAAAATTAAAATGGAATTGTTTCTTTTTGTATATATATCTTATCACTCATTGATTCGTATATAATTATTGCATGTTCTACCTATTCTCTAATCTCTCTTTATTAAACTATCTACAATAAATTAAATGAGTAAAAATTACCATTAAATAATGAGTTGGCAATAAGACCACAAGGATAGATAATTTTATCATCAACGACATCCATTGGTTTACAATTTCCAGCTTTAATAGTAGCAGCAGGTACAGCTTCACCTTTGAGTTGATTAGCATCAATCAAAACTTTTAACATATCTTCTGTGATTTTGATAAAAATTTGTTAACCTGTAATACATGAAAACTGGAGGTTTCAAATTCACTGGTAAATTAAATTGAATTAAACAATTCCAAATTTCTCTAGTTTGTGTTGGATCATAATCTAATGGAAGCTTTTTAACAACCCTAGCCCATTGTGCGTTTAAATCGGAATTTGGAAATGAAGACGTAATAGAATCAGCTGGCACTGGTATAAATTTGGGATTTTGAGCCAAAGGATCGTCTGGTGCTGGGGGTTTTTGATCGCAAAAAGTGTAATCGAATTGTATTTCATTAACCTATAATAAAGTAACGACATTTTTGAGGAGAAGCGTTTTAAAAAAATTTTATTCAAAAATTAAGTTCTACTCACACTATTACTAGCATAAAGTAATATACCACCAAGTGGAGCAAAGATGATTCCAACAATGAAAAATGTTGGAAGGACAGTTTTTGGAGTAAGAATCGGTTGCCATGCCTTTAAACGTTGTTGCTTAAAAGCGGTGTCTACACGAAGATTCAAAAAGAATTATTTATTAGATGGCTAAGCATACATTAAAAAGATGTTAGGAGAACTCACTTGCGGGTTTACGGCTCTTTGTCTCTGGAGCCATTTTTAAAGAGAGAGAGGATAATGGAAATTCTTAATAATCGCGGAAAATTAAAAAAAATCCAGCACGAGAGTGTGGCACAATAAAAACGAGTTAATCTAATAGTTTTTACACAGTACTTAAGTATTAGCGAGAACTTCCATGATGTATTACAAATGCAGTTTATTTAGCTATACCTTGAAATTGTATTTTGGAAAAGATCTACCAACCTATCAACCCTTACCATACCAACCTACCGCAGTATAAAATTTGGTTGATTAACGAAATTAGAAATCAATGACAACATTATTTTTATTTTAAAATTGAGATTCCTGGGTAATGATTATAATTCTAAAAATTTTGTGTTATAATTAGATGTTGCTCCATTTTTGTATTAATCGTAATTACCAGACTATACCATACGCATAATACATATCATCATTACACCGTTTATCTTTGATCTACAAATTATGTAAGCCACTAGTAAATTAAAGACCACTACATAAAGAATAAACACAACATTTTATTTACTATTTACTCTTTAAATATATGTTATGAATTACTCAACGTAACATGGATGGTTCCTATATTATGGAAGAAAACCGATCAGCAAAAGTTTTTTTTTGATTTCTTAATTCACAAACAAGTAGCTTAATCTCACCAATTCCTTGACTTCATTAAGACATTTTTCGAATGATTCTTTGTATTCAAGGTTATTATCTTCATTTTTACGATCAGGAACAATCATGACAACACTCGTTGGACGTTTAGTTGCACATGAAAATCCAAGATCAGCTCGAGATGGAATGAAAACATAAGGTATTTCATGATCCTCACATAAAACTGGAATATGTGAAATCACATCCATTGGAGAAACATCCCCAGCCATCACGACCAACCTTATTTTTAATAATTATCATTAAAAATATAATCCAGATTTAGTTTTGGAAGGTTAAGCATCCGAGTCAATGAACGAACAAATGGATTGATCAATAATGCTTACCCTTTTTGCTGTTTACATATAGCCTTTACAGTTTCCTTTACGCCACGTCTACAATGTCGTTGTCTTGCAGCTAGTTGATTATGTCGATTGAAAATTTTTACAAATGTTTGTCACTATTTAAAATGTTACTAACTTATTAGTTAAGACGATATAGCATAATTACCTTTCCTGACTACTATCATTATTTCTCGAGTTAATTTCGCAGAAGCTAACGGTCGTGCAAAAGGTATTAAAGCTCTTAAGTCGTAATGTACAATTAAACCCTTGTCTGATTTTGTTTCTACAGTTGGTTCTGTAGAGACAGGTGATTTGACATCAACTTCCATTGCATTATTGTCTTTATTTTTTGAGGAATGCTTTTCTTTTTTTTCTTTATGAGATTTTTCTTTCTTTTCTTTCTTTTCTTTCTTTTCTTTCTTAGGTTTAGATTCTTTCTTTTCTTTAGGCATCTTTTTAAACGTGTAGATTAAAGATAAAAAAAAAGAGTTTATTTTTCTTATGCTTATGTAAAATGTTGCGTAACATGATAAACTTTCACGTGATATTAATAGGCTAATTATAATTTTTCAATTAAAAAAAATCTGAAATAATCTTAAAAACGTTTAAATAATTTAAATAAGTAATCTATTATATACAACTATTTCAAAATCTCGAAATTCTAAACTAATTTTGAAATGTCTACTTTTTTTTTCCTCTCTAGTAATTACTTGCTAATCATGTATTCTTTTGAAAATTAATTGAACTTATAAAAAAGACTTACAAAAACCATAAAAATATTTTTATTTGACTGTTTTTTTTTTTTTACACTATAGACATCATCTATAGGGGATACAACTGCACTGACTCACATCACCAATTTTTAAAACAAATAAATAAGCGAAAGGCTCATGAATGAAAATGATGAACGGTTCGTTAAAAAATATATGATGATGGCCCTTTAAACAACAACGAAAAAGCGAATGATATAATTGAATGCGAGAGAGACTCACTTTTATAAGACTCTCTCAATTATAATCATTTCGACAAGACCTTGAACTCCAAGCGCTTGATCTGTTTCTTTGTCAATGTACGCCTACAAAGAGAACACACTTTTTGAGATTTTAAAGCAGTAGAGATACAATCTCGACAAAAAATATGTCCACAGGGCGTAAATGAAACATCATTTGGATAGTCAAGACAAATCGCGCACTTGAGTTGAAGACCTTTTGATGGTAAAGGAGAACCTGCAGAAGAAGGGTCTTCTGCTGGAGAGTCATCGTCAATGATAATTATCTCTGGGATTGAGTGATTATTATTGTTAGAATTTTTATGGAAAGAGTTGACGGCAGGTGAATGGGTATTCGAAGGAAAAACTATTGGCGAGGACGTTAAATCTACAACATTGTTCGGATATGGATCCGCAGCATTGTTGCTGGGGTAAGATGGAGGAGAGGAGAGGTCCACCACTTCTATATCGTTATTGGTTTCGGGAGTCCTAGAACGTTCACCAAGGGATAACACTGAGCGAATGGGAGGTAAAGTTATTCCACCATGCGCAGAATTTTCTTGCGGCAAAGAAATAGGAGGCAAAGTTATTACTCCACCAGTGTTGTTTCCAGTAGGTAAATTAAACGGCTGTAAATATGAAGAAGAATCTTGAATTGTTTCTGATTCCGTAGTCTGTCGGATAGGAAGTGGCGAATCACTTCTATAGGGTGGTGGTAGGATAATAATCGGATAAGCGTCTTGATCACTTCGAGATACTAAAATTTAATAACAAATTAGTTATATGGTTTTTCTATCAATTTATTTATTAATCTAATTCGATTTATACCTCCTTCTTCTGCTCTTATTGCCCTACGCTTATTAGGTCTTGATATTGATCTTGAAGAATTGTTTTGTGAAGTAGACGATTCCGGTTCTGTAATTGAAAGGAAATGAGTAAATGCATAATTTCTAAATATGAACCATATATTTACAATGAGAAATTTTAATGATAAACAATATTACCATCTAACTCAGCTCTGTCTTGTGTTCTTTTATTTTGTCGTGATGTTCGTATTCGAGTTGAAGTACTTTCAATATCAGTATCTTCTTCTGAAGAGGAAGAAACCTAAATGTGAGTATAAAAAAAATTAGCGATTGATTGATATCAATTAACAATTAACACATCAATCGCAACAAGCATTTATCGTACTTTGTAAGTGACAGTACGAGTGGAAGTACGTCGAAATCTACGCAGGCGTTGTAACTCAGGATCAAGTTCTATTAAATTTTGTGATTGGTTTGGCAATGACAATCCTGTAAATAATAAAATATTTATAATCAGTAATTTTAAACTTATAATAAACACACAAAAAAAAAGTTGATCATGATCAAAATATCATTTAAACATTATAAAACTAACCATATACATCTTGCCTTGGCTCAATTGGCTCTTGTCTTTTTTTTTGCGCTCTGGTTGTGACTCTAACTCTTCTGCTTGTCGCAGTTTCCGTTACTCTACTAAGGTTATCACTTTCATGCGAACTACTTTGTTCTGGGAACGCATTAGTAGTTTGCTTTTGATTGAAATTAATAAGTAAATAAAGTTAGTTAACTGTTATTAGAGAGTATAAAAAAATATTCTAAATCCTACCCGTGAGCCCATTCTTTTGTAAGTTATTTCGTAAAAAAGACAATTTCGCCCCTCTAACTCAAGAGAAAATATATTTTAAGAATATGGGTAATATGCAATCTGAAGTTACGGATAAACAACTACTTGAGAGAATAACAAAAAAAAAAAAATAATTTAGCTCCGATATTCTTGAAAATTTCAAGTATATTGCATAAGGTTACACGAGTGATACGAAATATTACAGGTTAACTCTTCGATAATAATAATAATAGTCAGTCACAAGGGACCATAGTAAAAAACCAAATATGGTATTATAATTTCGTATATGCTTATCAAGTTGTCATCTAAATGATACAATTAGAAAACAATTAGAAAAGAAGTTTTTTTCATCAAATTTTCATCACTATAAACACGTAAAAATATTTGTCGCGTTTGTTTTTAAATTTAATTGATTCTATTGATTAGTATTTAAAAATCAAAATCATTATTGATTATCAAAACTCGCGAATTTCAATATAAGCTTAATTTAGCTTAATGGATTTGAATTACCGAATTACCGATTATATATTATTAAAAACAAACTTTCTTTGAATTTTGAATTATGTTTTATGAAAATTATATATATATATATTTTTTTTGAAGTGACAAAAACGCTTATAATTTTTTATACGTAATAAAATTTACTAGTTAAAAATTCGGTTCTAAAAGGATAATTAAATTATAATTACGAATTAACAAACTTTAAAAAAATCTTTTCCTTTTTATTCTTTTTATTTAAAAATCTTAGTTAACAGGGCTAATTTAATACTACGTCAATATTACACATCGTTGATCATTTTTTTCGTGTACAATCATGTGGCTATTCATATACATAATAATAATCATATATTTTATTTTTCAAACGTATTACTAATAAAATGTTATTATAAAACATAATTATTATTAATTATTAATTATTAATTTTTAGATTTTATTAATATTGAAATTTAAAAGTTTTTTTATATAAAATTAAAAGCCTAACATAAAATCTATTCTAATATATTATACTTGCTAGAAAAAAAATTTAGCATTAATATATAACTATTTTTAAAAAGTATATTAAGTGGATATTGTTATTATTGCTATTTGTTAATAATATTTTTAAATTATGGATATGAGAAATAATGGTAATAATGCAAGTAACATCCTGGCTTCATACATACATTTAATTTAGAAGTTGATAATGGCTAAATTTGGTAAAAATATTGTCATTTAAATACCGTAATACAAATTATTTTTTTTTCATTCTCAAAATGACGAAAGGATATTCATTAGAACAAGACTTAAAGTTATTAATAAATAATCCAAAGTATAGTGATATAGAAATATTATGTGAGGATGAAAAGAAATTACTTGGTTCTAGAGCAATTTTAGCAGCAAGGTCAGAAGTATTTGACAGATTACTTTATAATGGAATGAAAGAAAGTTATGAAAACCAAATTTCTTTTCCAAAAATTAATTCTTCTGAAATGGAGATTATATTAGAATATATTTATACCGGAACAATTAAAAAAGAATCCCTAAATAATAATAATATAATTGAAGTTTTTTATGCTGCAGATTATTTTCAATTATCAAACCTTCAGGAATTTATCATGGAAATTATTAAAAATTCGGATTATGATTATATGGAAAATTATTCACCAGAATTATTATCCAAAATTGTGGATATCATCCCATTATCAGAAGATAATGTTCTTTTAAATTTTTTGGTTGAAACGGTATCAATTATACCATTAAATACTATTGAATTTGGTCGATTATCTATTACAGCACTTCGACATCTTTTATCTTGTACACATGAAAAAGAAAAACCTTTTATCACTCCAGAATATGAAGTTTTTCGGTATAGTGCTATCCTCGTAGCAAACAAGTTTCTAATGATGCATATGAAACTCTTAAAGAGCGATTGCCATCTTTAGAACAAATGGGAAATTCAATCCAAGTAGAAAATAAATCTATTACTGATCAACAGAAAGTTGCAAAAGAATTAGAGCCTTTGACCAAGTTTATTAACTTTAGTCGAATAAAAGGACAAATTTTAACTGATATTATTGAACCATTAGAAATTGTCCCATCCAAAATAATTATAAATATTTATCGGAAAATAGCCAAAACAAATAGTTTAGATTTATGTGAAATTCGAGGAATATTACCAACAATATATAAGTTTAAAGAATCAGATTATGCTTGGGATGAATCAGCATGTGGGTCGAAACTTATTATTAAAGATGATGGAAAAGTTGTTTATGCACCAAAAGATTGTGGACTTCAAAGTGTTAGAGCTAAAATGCTATTAGAAAATAGAGGAATTTTTGAATGGGACGTCATTATTGAAAAATCTTGTAGTGCTTTTATTGGAGTAGTATGTGCATCAGAAAATGTTAATTACGAAACTTGTGCAGGATGTAAACCTAACTCAGGATGGGTATTAACTTCCAATGGTAATGCTCATAATTTATCTTCGAGTTTGTATTATTGTTCACGATTTCTAAATGATAACGTTAAAATAACAGTTCATTTAAATATGATTGAAAGAACTTGTGCTTTTTCAGTTAATGGTAAAAAGTATAAGGAAGTATCAAAGTGGAATAATTTACCATCAAAACTTTATCCAGTAGTATCATTATGTCATCCCGGTCGCTTTCGAATTCAGTCTCATCAAAAAGTTTAAACTATACAACATACTGTATTGTGCTGTTACACGACAACCAATACTTTTTAAATAGTACTTAAATGAACGTTTTTATATTATTATACAACTGAATTATTTGAGAATAAAGCTATTAAAAAATATTATTTTACTTTTATTAATATGGAAAAGCATAAAATGTGCTCGTCTGCTTGAGTACTTTGATTATAATAGAATAGAAACCTCTCAAATTTGTCATAGATAAGCAAACTGAACCATAGTACTCTAAATTTGGTAAATATTGACATAATTACGTACCATCTTTACTAAATAAACTATTTTTAGGCTTTTTTTTTCATGCTTATACTCAAAAAATGGCGAGGAGAACAAAAGGTTATTAATAATTCATCCAAGAAATAGTGATATAGAAGTATTATGTGAGAATGAAAGAAATTACATGGTTCTAGAGTAATTTTAGCAGCACTTTATAATGGGTGAAAGAAAGTACGAAAACAAAATTTTTTTCGAAAATTGATTCTTCTGGAATGGAAATTATATTAGAATAATACATTTATACTGGTTCAATAAAAAAAAGAATCTTTAAATAAAAATAATATAATTGAAGCTTTCCATGCTGCAGAATATTTTCAATTATCAAATCTTCAGAAATTTATTATGAAACTGTTTTAAAAATGATTATGTGAATAATTTATTCAGCAGAATTATTGTCTCCAAAATTGTGGATATAATGAAGAAGATAATATAATTATAAATTTACTAGTTGAAGCAGTATCAATTAATTATTGTAACATTAAATACTATTGTAATTTGGTCGATTATCTATTACAGCACTTCAGTATCTTTTATCTTGCACGCATGGAAAAGAAACACTCGCAGCGAAACAAGTTTCTAATAACGCATATGAAACTCTTGCGGAACGGTTGACAACCTTAGGACAAATGAAAAATTCAATACAAGTATCAAATAAATTTATTACTGAACATCAAAAATCGCAAAAAAATTAGAGCCTTTGACTAAATTTAGTGATTTTAATCGAATAAAAGGACAAATTCTAACAGATATTATTGAACCATTAGAAATTACTCCGTCAAAAATAATTATGAATGTTTATCGTCAAATAGCCAAATTAAATAAATTAAATTCGAGTGAAATTCGAGGAATAACTACCGACAATTTATGTTTGGGATGGATCAGAACTTATTATTGCGGATAACGGAAAAGTTGTGGTAAGAATAAAGCACACCAGTTTGTTAGAGCTAAAATGACATTAGGTAATAAAGGAACTTTTGAATGGGTTTAAATTTTGTAAAGATGTTTGGATTGGAGTGTGCGCAAAAGAAAATTTTAATTACGAAATCTGGCCGGGAAATCAACCTACCGGATGGATATTGGGAAATGTTATAATTCTAGTAATGGATTGAATTATTGTCTATGATCATTCCAAAATAACGTTATTCATTTGAATATGAATGAAAGAACTTGTGCTTTTTCAGTCAATGGTACAAAATATCCAGCAGTATCAAATGGAATAATTTACCATCAAAACTTTATCCAATAGTGTCATTACATTATCTTGGTCGTCTTCAAATTTAACCTTATTATTTTTTTTTTTTTTTGAAAAATTGATTAATTAATTATAGAAATACAGTATTATTATCCTTTTGCTTAATAATTAGATGACTTAAACATTTCATATATTTCATAAGTAGATAATTTTTCTTCTAATTATAAATCTTGTCCCAACAAATATTTTACCATGTGAATTGGAGAGATTGAATTTTAACTAATTGCTTGATTTACTTGTGGTTAAATAAAGAAAAAATCAAGCATAAAAATTTACCGTGTAAAAAGATAAATCGAACGATTATTGTATCTTCCCTTCAAAATTAATTGGTCAAACTGTCAAAATTTTGAGATCGTGACTAGTGGAGGTATTCAAAAGTCTTATATATGAATACTTAATTTTCGTTGAATCCTATTAAAATCATGAAAAATTGCGCTGCATACATTATTTCCTTTATAAATATTATAATAAACATTTATTTTTAATTAGGAAAAACTAATTTTCACCGAAATAATTGAGTTTGTATAATGTGGAATCTCGACGCGCGTGCGAAATAAATACTTTGCAAATTATTTCACATTAGAAGTTATAAATTAAATTAAATTCATGAGTGCTAATTATAAAGTCATTTCTTAAAATAATTTGAAAGTCATCATATTTAAATTTTCGTTGATAACTTTCTAATTTTTCATGTTACAATAACTGCAATCATTTTTTTCTTTTCATACTGATTCTTGAAAAGATTTGGATTTAAAAGATATTTTATTAACTTTCTCTTAAATTATCAGTAAAACAAGTGAAAGAAGCGTTAATAATCCACATTTTAAATCAAATCAAATATTATATTTTCTTGTTCATTTATACTTAAAACAAGTTATCAAATTTCCTTTTTCTTAACACATTATTATTTACTTCATGATCCGATGTTTTTTAATCATATTTTATATACGAGATTAGCAATGCAAAAAATAGGCGGACATTAACTTTATTTAAGTTACATAATTTCTTTTCCGGAACTTGTCTCCAATGTTTTCACCAATACCATATATACTGTATTACGTCGTGAATATCTCTTGCTGTTTCTATTTAATTTGTATGAGACTTTGGAAATAATAAAAGTATTCGTTTACCACTTTACCCACATTGGGTTTTGTGTTTTTTTAAACCTACATGCGAAATTTGATATGCAATACAGTGTAACCGTTTATTGTTAATTGACTATTTAAATACAAGCGAATCCTAAATCTGGAGAAGCTACTCACCTACGCCTTCTATTGAGGAAGTTGAACGGACACTAACATCTTAGTCAAAGAAGTCAAGGAAGCTGAAGCAATCAAAGAAGTTATACTCGTTCTGAATCTCCATCCTGTAATCCATCTCAGACTTCATATTTGACTCATGATAATGATGATGATGTGGGAAATCCAGGGAATAATGGAGCGAACATGGCGACTTAATCTACCCAATAATCATCTAATGATGCTGCTATTGGAAAATTGGAAATCAACAATCATAAATAGTTATTCGGCACGAAGTGCCGAATAAAAAATGGTATCGGGTGATAGTGTGAAGAAATGTCTCTATTACAGTAATAAAGTATTCTTTGCCCAAATCGGCTTATATATTTTTTTTTTTAGTTTATGTAAAGCTCATCAAATAAATCAAACTGGTTTAATACAATTCATTTGCATCAATATGAGAATACTGCGCCACGAGACATGTCAGATATCAGACTTTTGTTACTCTTTCTTGAATATCAATGTTATGTTCCGACGAATCAAGAGAAAAAAAAATTACTGATATCTTGGAAGCCGAACAATTTAATAAAAATTCTCTTAAGCCATATTTTTTAATTTTATTTATATATTATGCATGATTTAATTATTTTTTTAGAATTATTCTTAATTTAATAAATTATTTTCTTTTATAAATAATTCTAAACAGAAAAATAGTTGGTATTATTGTAATATTAGCTTTAAAAAATATTTAGAAAATATAAGTGTATCTAGTAAATGAAGTTTACTTTTCTTAAATTGTGAAAATTTTTATTATTATTAAACTGAAAAACGTAAACAGAAGGTTTCCGATCTCATCAGTTTCAATTAAAAAATATTGTAGATGTTTCAAGAGAGGAACATTTCGAGTCCTAACATTTTCGAATATCTTTCATCATTTTCTTCTAAAGTATTTTAACTGTTTTCATAATAACCCACAGCATGGAAAACTTTTTATTTAAAGATTCGTTTTTAATTGAACCAGTATAA
>NQWY01019550.1:0-12758 GCA_019425655.1 Rhizophagus prolifer
AAATAAACTGACTTCTGAATCCATATATACTAAAAAATTTGATATTATTTTTACAATATTTTATAATTGATTCAATTAATTGTTGTTTTGGTCTATAATTATGATGTAGAAAATCACATCCAAAATTTTCTAAATAATTACCAGATTTTTGTAATAATAATATTAATGATTCATCAATTTGTGTTCTCCAATTTATAAATAGTGATTTCAATTTAATTGGTTTAGTTAAATTGATAATTTGTTGAATAAAACCAATATTTAAAGGAGAACAATTAATGATATGAACAGATTCTAGAACATTTAGTTGTTCAAATACTTTATCTAAATAGTTAATACCACTAAAATTGATGTGATATAATATGATTATATTTAAAGTACTTGAACAATTATAGTCCTTTGATAATAATAATGATTGATATAAAGGTATGTTATTAAAACATAATAGAATTTTTTTAAGGTTTTGATTTAAATTAATTATTTGTAATACACGATTTTTAATTAACGTACATTCATTACTATTGTAAGATGTCCTATTACAATAAAGGTTTAAATTTTTAATATTGTGGATGAAGTTTGGGTTCTGTAAAATTACTTCAAATATTGCATCAAGGTAAGGATAATTAAGAGTAAAGATCTCAATATCAAGAATATGTAAATTTACTCCATTTTCAATAAAAATTTTAAATAGTGACATACAAATTAATTTTTTAAAATTATGTGTCGAAGATGAATATCCATTTCCGGGTTTAAAAATTCTAACTGCATCTTTCGGCCACTTTTCAACAGAAGATATAACCTTAAATGTATTCAAATATTTTATAAAACTAGGATAATTGAAAAGTGTATTCAAAGATAATAAATCGTCATTAATATACTCATCTAATTTTGTTTTTAAATCATTATTCAAATTATGCAAGTAAATTTCAATAAATTTACGATTTCCGGTAAGAATTGAAAATGGATTTTCCCATAGTAAAGGAATCGCTAAACGACACCATAATCTGTTTACTAAAATACATGAATGCAAAGTTGAAAAATCATTCTGAAGATATTTTATAACTTCATACGTTAATTCAGGTAAATCTCCTGAAAATATTTTTGAACATGACATATTGTAAGTGAAGAGGGGAAAAGAGAGTATTTGTGTGCAACATTTTACCATTTTGTCGATTTATATTCCGAAGTTACGCACAATTAATTGTGTAACCATGTTCAAATAATTTGGCGTACATATCTTATGTCATTTGGTAATCTTATGTCAATAATTTACTATTTGGCAACAATTTACTCTTGGTGTGATTATTTTCATGTATCACCATGGCACGTCCGTATTGTGTGCCAGGTTGGTGGCGCAACCAAAGTGCCACAGCCACAGTCCGTGACATATCCAATCAGAAAATATGTTCGTATTGTCATTTTACTTAAAAAAAAAAGACAAGAAAACACTGAAAAAAATAATTTTTAAGATATTATGTATAAAAAATAAAATTATTTCATTACTTTTTTACAATAAGTACATTGAAAGATAATTTTTTTTATTCACGTTTTATTAAATTTAAAAACAAATAAACATTATTATTTTAAAGAAATTAATTTTCAGATACACGTAAAAAATGCTAACTATTCCATAATATTTAGTTACAGTAGTTGATAAAAATTAATATCTAAGTAACACACCAGTTAGATGATGATGCTTAATCTTTATAGACTTGTTTTATCTAACAAAAGCATTAAAATAATGCGATAAAGTGAATCGTACGCAACATAGTAGAAATTTTATACAAAAATACTCATACTTTTGCAAATATTAAAGCTCTTTTAATAAAAATTAATATGTAAATAGTTCCATACCTGCTAATAAACAACGTAGCTTAAGCTTCCTAAACCTATTTCATTTAGTCAAAGTCCTGAAATCACGCTACAAAAATAAAAAACAAACGTAACTCAATAAAATTCCTTTAAAAAAATCTATATTTTCACAAATATTTAAACAATATTAATAAATAAAGTAATATATTAGAGTTCTCATACTTGTTAAATAGTTCTCTTTAACCACTTAAACATTGTTTCTTTTAACTAAAATCGTCCAAACTAAATGTCAAAATCTATTTAAAAAAACGCGTCTATTGTAAATAAATATTGGCCACAGCTTTATAATAATATTCTATTACTCAAGCTTTTCGAAAATATTTATTTTTTTATTGTTATTTAATGGGTTTAAAAATAAATTAGTATGGCTAGTATGGCTGATCACAATCTGTGGCACAGCATGTACGCCATCAACCTGGCACACAATACGGACGTGCTCGAATGACGAAGTAGTAACTCGAGCTATAAATCAACCCACACCAAAGCGAAAGAATGATTCTACCTCCGTGGATAAACCCAGCAAAAGAGTTAAGAAGCCAGTCAAGAACAAGGATTCTCGTATGCTTAAAAGGCTTGTCCGGGAGATGGGCACTGTTGTCCCTCGGACTTCTGAACTTAAAGAGAGAGAAGCTCTCGAAAGGGCTTCCAAACTAGGAAGTAGGAAGAATATGTTCTTTGATTACTATTTTCAAATTTGTAATGCAGAGAAGCTAGAAGAGGATGCTCGTTTTGAAGTGATAATAAGCTACCTGTTCTTTGGAGAGGGACTAGAAAAACAGCTTGTCCAGTATAAACACCTGGAAGAGCATGAGGCTCGAAAAAGATTAATAATGAGGTTAAAGATCAACTCCTCAAGGAGGTTTCCAAAGCTGCGGTCCGAAAGAAAATAGAAAGAGCCCGAAAGATTTATGCCCTTTTTTTCCTCATTACTGATGACAAAGATCAGCGGATAGAATATGTCACACGAATTAAAACCTTTACAGCATCTATTTCGAAGTTAAGTTCAGAGAATATCGATACTGTATGTGGCGTCCCAGGTCAGAATGAATGCTAACAATTCCGAATGAACATTGCAAATGAACTGAACGTAGTTAGCGAATTTGTATTATTGATATAAGCCAGGCGTGACCTTGGGGTCACGGTCTAGTAGTTGTGGATTGTCCGCTGATCATATCATATTATGTATTCGAAATAAAAAAAAAGTCTTTTAAAAAAATGTATAGGGTTAAAACGTATTTATTACACTTTATAGTACAATTCAGATCACGAGTATCCACACTATCAATAAAGAAATGTTTTAACTCGATTTTGAAATCTGTTATTCGTGTTTTACTAATGTTATGACATCAAGTGGCGCTAAACATATGAATAAGAAATTACTACGCCATATGTCTTTGCATATTGTCCACTTATTTTCTTCTCCGCAGTTGATATCACTGCGTATCTGTTGTCCACTTATATTTCTCTCCGCAGTCGAGTATATTGATTAATAATTAATATGATTGGAAATCGTATCTGGTATTTGTTATGTCTTCCCACAAACTATATGTTTCTTCCATTAAACGAAAAATGATGATATTGACATGGATTTTAAATTATTTTCTGATTTGATATCGGAATAATTGCCCTGCATCCGACAAGAATTTTCATCAGAATGACGTATTACAGTAAATCATATGATTGAAATATTACTATAAAATATCGCGTTACTGATTTTTTTCCAAACATCACTGATCCTCTTTTCTTTCGATTTTCTAAATTTACAAAATGTCTAAAAAATCTAATGTAACTAAAAAACAGAAGTAAGCTGGTTCTAATTCGTTGAAATAATACTCTTCTTATGTATTAACTATACTTTTGTTACCCAGTTTAGCCCAGGAGAATAGTGAAGAGTTTATTTGCTTTAGTAAAATGAACAATGAGCTATTGCCAGGTATAATATTGTTTCTCTGTCTTATTAAATATATTCAAGTGTTTTTGCTGAACTCAGTATTCTATCTGTATCCTCAGGAAAATTACTTTTGGAACCAGCAACCGTTCTCGCAAAAAAATCTGCCTCAGAGTGGAAGGAACAAGATGTTAAACCACTTGCTGATATCCTTGCTGGAAGAGTAGCTATAGATGGCACTGGGGAAAACCAACAAGGAGCGCAAGCTCTTGGAATGATCAGTGCAGACTTGACGGAATTTGCTCTTTCTCATCCAAAAATCAGATCAATTATTGATCCCGTTTATGTTGTAATCGACATTAACACCGGTCGGCCTAACATCAATAATTATCCACCGGCTGGCTCTCTCCATGGCGCTTTAGCTGTTTTTCCAGAAACAAACCACGTTTTTTCATTTAATAATGAACCTGCCGCACAACACTTTGTCGGTTGGTTACAAGGTTCCACTCCTGGAATAAGAGTTTTAGTATTCCACACTATGCATGCAGCAGTAATTTACTGACGTGGTATTACATAAAACCAATTTTCCAGTTGTGATGGCATAATATTTCGTTAAAATATTATTATGTAACTTTTTCTTTTAAAAAAATTATAATATAATTCTGTACTGTTTAAAACATGTAACTATAATAATATTACATCTAATTAAAGAAAAATAAAAAATGCTTTTTTGCTAATTGCTATATATATGTATACGAGTTAAAAGATAACAAATTGATGTGGGGTGAACTCAAATACTTTATTAACCTTTGTTTACAATGTTTTCGTAAGAATTATCTTACTAATTTTTTTTCAATATAATGCATGACATTGGGATGGTCAGTCAACTAAGTATATATGATCACTTATTCTTTAATTAATCAATAATTTTCAGCATTCTCGTTTGGATGAGAGAAATCTCAATTTATTAAGTTATATTGTTTGGGATCAATTCAAGTTTCAATGCGAACTTGGAAGGAGAAATGCTTCAGGTTATTATTTTGAAATGATATCATCACAATTTATAAATATGTAAAATACATGACGTGTAAACTTGTAGAGCCCTAAAGATCTACAAACGTGCCGCGAAAGAAAAAGGGTACAGACTGAGGAACCCTTTTTTTATAACCTGCTTTGCGCAGGGAATTCGTTTTTAACATTCTTTTCCTATAATATGGCAGAATCGGAAGAAACACAAAATTATGGAACAATAACCTCACCTATCCCGCCACCATTTTCACCAACTTCACCTGTTACGACAGCATTTTCGTCAGATCCAAATATATCTCAACCTATTTCTGATGATAATTCTATTCGTTTACAAAAACTTGATAGTGAACAAGAAGAAATTAAACAGACTGCTGTAAATGCTTTACATCAAAATTCTATATTAGCTATGCATGTAATTGCAAGTGGCGAGGTAAATCAATCTAAAATGATTTTACAATATAAAAAATCTTAAATTATACATTTATACTTTATTTAGTCGCCTGCTAGAACTAGATTACGCATGTTGCGTTATCTGACAGGTTTACCACAACCTGAAAATAAAAATTTTATCACATCAACTTCATCTTATAGCGAAGAACAGAGTACAAGAGATTAAATTGAAGTGGATCGATAATTATTGAGTGACTAACTTAATTGGTCTTTCTAATCCAATTAAGGCCATTATTTTCTTTGGATTCATAAATTTTCATAATGTATCTTAAAAATTTAATAAAAAAATTTTTTTAAATGTAAAATTATATACACTGCAAATTAGAAAAAAAAGTTATACCATCATGATGATTACATTTGACTGTTCCATCCCTGAATTTCGGGGACAGCCACTTTCTTCCCTTTAAATTCCGCTATCCCTCTGATTCTTCTACCACCAGCGATTATAGCAACCGGTACAGCACTGGGTTGACCGGTGGTCAAAGCCGCTTTCTGTTTTTCATTCCCTTGATCCATTGGCATAATTCTTTCGTCGCATAAGGGGCATTTATAATTGGCGTCGGTATTCTCAACTAATTCTTGATATTTTTCCGATGTGATGTCTTCATCACACCTTATATGGATCCACCTATCACATACATCGCAGCAAATCATTTCTTTATCATCTTCATTTTCTTCTCCGTCTTCAGAATAAGTCTTCAAGCACATTGGACAGAACCTGTCTTCGGAGAAGTTGAAATTGCATTTGTTACATATCGTTGCCAAGTATATTGGATATTTTGTTGATTCAGATGTTGCCTCCGCATGATGATAGTTGTTAGCAGCATCATTCAGCGAGATAGCTTTTTCTCCGCATGAATTGCATTGGGCACAAAGTGAGCACAACCATGGACCTATATTTAAAAAAATATATTAGGATATGACTCAGATGACTTAAAAATACAACAAATTTCTTTACCTTGGGGAACTTCGGTAACTTTAGGATCACTACAATCAAGATGCCAACCACGGTCACAGTCGTCACAGATTAGGAGTGTTGATTCGTCTTCAGAAGAATGGCACACAACACAACTTTTGCAATCATTACATAGCCAAGGATATCCTTCCATTGCAATGATAGGTCTTGGAGTTGTAAGACCTATACAAAGCGGATGATACTTTCTTAAACAATTTGCACATTTGCTCTTATATTCTTTTGAACATGGTGCACCAGTATGGGGTACAGTAGTATCAGGAGCAGTAATTGAAAAACATATTGCACAAGAATTCTCAGGGAGAACGGGTAAAGGTTGAGCTACATTTGGAGTAGGTGCAACAACCGCATAATTTGGTGTAGTAACGTCATTTGGTAACTACAATAATTGTATACACTAATTAATGATAAATGATAAATTTGATTTCACAAATTTAATATATTTTTTACCCGAACTAGACCAGAACCTATTACAACAGGTTTAGTTCTTTCTAAAGTATTTCTATCCGATGTTGCATCAACATTTATAGGACCACGTGGGTGTCCTTTATGGTACATGCACCTGTCCCCTTCGAAAGATACCCCACGTTTGCAAGGTTGTCCAGTTGTTGCGGTCAATACACCACAAATGTACTGGGGAGGTGCTTTTCCTGTCGTATACTGAAACCTATTCATAATATTACTTGTCTAAAAAAAATAGATTATAAATGAATTGTTTGAGAAGAATATCATCATTATATTTGAGGAATCTTAACTTACTGGGTCAGGAGTATAATAGTAACGCTGTTCATATGGAGCTTCATTCGCATCATGTGACATAACAGATGATAGTTGTGGGGCAGTTTCTTGGTGAGAGGCAACTGCCGAAGGGTGTTTTAAAACTCGGGGAAGATCTTGACCAAATCTTGTACGGTGACTATTCATTTTATAAATATACAGTATTAAATTAATTTATAAAGCAAATATATTACCCTCAGCAAATAGTTACTTACATTGGATACCTATGTTGTAATTGGCCATCCATCAATGCTATAGGATATTTTTCCTCATGAGTTTGTCTTGCCTCTTCTTCCTTATTCATACTATCGACAATCTGTCGAATCTCATGAGGCAAAACTTCCAAAACTTCTGGGCTTAACGTGCCAAAAGGATTGTAAGGGACCGTCTCAAAATGAATATCTGGATCCTTTGTTGCTATCGTAATATCACTTGATAGTGGTAGTACTCTAGGCTGTGATAAGGCTTCAACCTTTATGCGCGTAGGCTGAGACGCCTGAGGTACTTGATCAATATTAGTGTGAGGATCATAAAATCTTGGCTTTTCTTTCCTATGAATCTTTAATCTAGTATTGTAATCTCTTGTCGATAAAGCCGTTTGATACATCCAATTTGTTTTATTGACAATTTTACGTGGTTTTGAACCTAAGTATACTCGTCTTGAAAGGATATTACTTGCATTATCTGCTCCTGATGCCTCTCCTTTATCACTCAGATCATCATCATTAAATCTAATTGATGATTCATAATAATCATCTTTCCTTCTTTTACCTCCTACAATAATTTTTGACCCAAACAACTTGTAAGTAGCTCTAGCTGAAACAAGTGTAATCGCTCTGCTTCTGAAGTTTGATGGCAAGAATCCATGCGTGATAAGGTAATCACGTTCTTGATCTGTCGCATGTATTCGCTTCAACGTTGGGTTCCGTAAAAAGAACAAATAGCTATCCCGAAAACCTAATAGTTTTGCAGGATCCATAGATAACATGTACCAGGTGTTTCCTCGAGATGGTAATTGAAAAACCTGTACTTTAAATTTACGACCACCTAGTAACTCCCCGTCTTTCGTAATTTTTTGTTCTCCTTTTTCATCAAGTTTACCATCATCTTCATCGTTATTGTTTCCTCCTTCAGCTTCATCAGTCTCCATCGGTTGTGTTGTTATCATTTGTTGAATTTCAACATTATTTTCATCTGTTTGCTTACTACGCAATGTAGCATCACCATTAACTTGCTTGCTCGACACTTCCAATTTCTTGCGACGTTTCGTATCAGCATCATCTTTCGTTTTCTTTCTACGTTTTGTGACACCACCATCCTCTGCCTTTTTTTTACGTTTTGTGCTAGTAGGTATATTAATAGTATTGTTAACAGATTCGGGATGCTTACGCGGTCTACCTGGTTTACGTTTTATTGGAGTTATAACTGTAGCCGTTGACTGTGAAGGCTCAGGGTTAACAGTATAACGTATTCTTAATCTTGGTTGTGGCGTTGGCTGTTTTTCTTGAGAAGTCTGATCAATATCCATATCCATATTTGAATCCGTAGCAGTGGTATCTGTAATAGTTTGAGGTGTTTCTACTTGTTCAGTTTCAATAGGAAGTGTAAGTGATGTCAAAAGGGCTAATTTACTGCCCTTACGTGCGGCAGAGCGTGTTTGTCTTGGAATAGGAACAGGCTTAGAACGTGCATTGCGTTTTGGTTTAGCTTCTCTTACTACATTATGTAAATCAAAAATTGATGTTAATGAGGCTATTTAGGAATATAGGTCGACTGTAACGCGAAAAAAAACCAGCATGCTCTTAAAGAATTACACAGTTTCAGTTTATAAAAATAAAGCTAATAATTAATAATTTGTAAAATATAGAGAATACAAACCTCCTTGTGGCATTTTTTATTTTAATTATGAGTTATTAAAAATTATGTAAAGAAATGTTACTTTATAGATTGTAAAAGACAATTTGAGTGGCTTTTAAAAAAAAACTACACTATTGATTTCCTATTGGCTGTAAGTAAATTGAAATAATTACCATCAAGGTTTCCGTTCAATGAAATGTATTTTCCCAATTTTATTTTCATTACGATTAATGCACGTGGTGAGAATTACCAGTAATTGGTAGATATAACGAGGTTTAAAGATTTTAATCTCACTATTCTAGAACGATGTTTAATCGTGTTCATTAAGTATCGAACGTGATTCTATTATAAGTTATAACTATCTACTAAGCATGAAATATTTATTTGTTTTGTGTACATAACATGTGTAGAATCGTTTGCCCTGCTTTTCGCTTGTTAAAAAATAATTTACTTAAAAGTTTTGCAGAACAAAAAGATCGTATTTTCTATATACATTGTAAGCGATTTACTAATAAATCAATAAATCATAATTTTTTATCACGTTTCAGGTGGGCATTATATAATTAAATTTAGAGATAAAATCTGTCGATTTGTTTATTGTTAAAAGATTTCTTCCATTAATTGTAGATTTGCACTTTAACTTCCATAAATAAAAAATTAGGGAGTTTTGCGGCCTTGGGCGTCATGAAATGCGTCAAGTGAAATCACAACGAGATCATACTACGTAGTTGTATTTATAGTGAAATTTTGTGAAACCTTATCAATTGTTTACATAATTTTTGTTATGCCTAAGTACGTGTTCTCCTTCATTCTTTTGTCAAATTTCAGGCTATTTATGCTTACCACTTATTTGAGAGAGTTTTAAAACCTTGTATTATGAACGTCTTAAAATCTTTAGGCAAATTAATTTGGGGTAATTATGAGAGAATTAAGTGTTTGCTAGAGCCATTAAGCGATTAATTACAAGATAAATAAACATTTTATATAGGAAACCCTGATAACCCTGAACTTATAAAGATAACAAATGGAGAACTTTACCTTGTTAGACCAAATTTTAGTATAAAGGGAACCCGAGAGTGCATGTACGTGATCTGATATAACATTACGCGTTTATCATGGAATAAGACCTTATATTTTATAACATGAATTCAATGATTTTCTTTTAGTTTTCATACCGCTCAAGCTACTGTTCGACGTACCGGAGCAGAATGGCAGTATCAATTAGTGATCAGTAGGGAATTTGACGAAGGCGAAGAAGAGTTGGAAGATGAAGAAGAACGTACGTGATCATTTTTAGATATCATTTTAGTTGAAATGAATGACTAATTCTTTTATGATTCATTAGCCGAAGAAGAAAAGATGTTCCTTATTGATGAATCTTTAAAGTTTCGTAAAGGACAAATTGAAGGATTGACCACATTTTCTTGGAGAGACTTATCCGGCGTAAGTTAAAACAGTACACTAATACTATTTATTTATATACAGATGTAAACCTTATTGATCTATATGTTGAATCCATAAAATAGGATCCAGATGACTTATTCGAATTTGTTTGTGATATAAATACTACCGCGCATACTGTCAATGCTTTTGAATACACGGTACATAATTGTATGTTTGAGCGTAAATTTCGAAAACCTAGAGATGAGGCGACGGAACAGGATATTCAAAGTTTTGTTTTCGAGTAGGTTTATTTTTATTTATTTTTATAGCTTATGTAGCAAAAATAATTATTAATTTATCACTATTATAGCACAGAACTAAAAGTAGATCAAAATGATAAAACACCTCCGTCAACTCCAAAGAATAGATCTAGTTTTAATAAATCATTCACTACACCAACATCCGCTAGTACTACTCCAATGAGGGCGCGAAACATAGAAAGCCCATCGACTCCCACTAAGACTAACATCAAATTAGAACTCCCTGATGGTGGTTCGTTGAAAATGACCTCAATTGTAGATGCTGATGTTGAATTACATGTCTTCGACCCGAATACTGCTACTTTCTTGATGCAATCACCTCTAGCAACAGCGAGTATATTGAAAGGGAATAATTACGAATGTATCCTCAACATTTTTGTTAAAGATAAAATTTTTTTTTTTTATACGTAATTCTTGACATATAAATATATTCACAGATTGGCTTAATATCGAAGATGACAATCAAAGGCATGTAACACAGAAAATAGAACCAAGAATGAATCCAGTGTTCAGTTCAGTAAGCATCTTTCGAGCTATTCTAACTGTTTAAACTTTAGTGAAAATCTGGATTAAACAATAATGTCTTTCCTTTATTTAGACACAACATTGTCTTATATGGGTCTACTTCGAGGGTAAATATCTAACGCTTCAATGATGATGCACAGAAATAATTAAATGTCAAGGTTATTATTTTGTAGGATCGGATCTGGTCTATTCCTTTTTAATTAGATTTCGTGACTTAGATAATGAAACCAACTTCAAAAGAAAATTTACTTCAGCAATGTATGAAACTTTAAATGAGACGAAAGCAAAAGTTTGTATACTTTCAAACCTATATAATTTCTTATGTATTTATTGTTATTGACGTCCTACTTATATTAGGAAGAAGAACAGGAATACCTTATGAATGCTTACCTAGATGAGGATGTTGAAATGATCGATGCTAGGGTTTCAGATGAAGAGGATTCGGAAGAAGGTATTATGATTAATATATCATTCTTTTTTTTCAGTTTTTATACTTATACTTCAAAATAAAATAGAAACAGATTCCTCAGATGAAGACGATGATAACGATATTATTAACACTGAAAGTAAAGGAGACAGTGTTAATACTCAACTTGCTGTTGGCCATAAGCTTGACAGATCCTTTGTTCTTAAGGGCAATAAAATTGGTGTATTCAAACACACTGATGATGATAAGATAGAATTCACTACCAACATAGAAAATATTTCTAAACCTCAGGGAAAGAAATTTAATCCTTCGAAGGTTATATTCCAATTGATTGTTTGAAATTGTATATTCATGGAGATATTTACGCATTTTTTTTCTTTCTTTTGTCGTAGATGATGTTGCATGAAGGAGATTCCAATATGATCCTGATGGATAAAAATGATGAACATAACATTTTCAAGATGGATCTAGAATATGGCAAAGTAGTAGAAGAATGGAAAGTTCACGATGTAATACCTGTTGAGAATATTTTTCCCATAAATAAATTCGCCCAAATAACGGGAGAAAAATCAATTCTTGGTTTATCACACAATTCGATATATAGCATCGATCCTCGATTGCCAAATTTTAAATTGGTAGATGATAAACGTCGGCAGTATGTTACAAAAAATAATTTTATCAGTGGAGCTACTGATGCGAGTGGTCATATTGCCGTGGGGACTGAAAAGGGGGATATCAAACTATTTGATTCACTAGGAAAGATTGCAAAAACTAATTTGCCTGCCATGGGAAGTGCCATTAAAGGAATCGACGTAACTTCTGATGGTAAATGGTTGATTGCCACTACCGATAAATATTTATTGCTGATAAACACAGAAATCAAATCTGATCTTGATGGAAGAACAGGATTTCAAAAAAGTTTCGCGAAAGATGAAAAGGTATTTCATTTTGTTAGTTTTAATCTTCCAATAAAATACAAAATTTTATATAATTATTTATACATTCTATATTAGCCAAAAGCGAAAAGACTTCAATTGAAGCCGGAACATTTAACTATTATGGAACATGATGTAGGAATTCGATCTTGTTTGACTTGTTTTATAATACATGATGCATGATGAGTTTTCTTACTCATATTTACTTTGAAAATTTAAGGTCAATTTCACACCTGCAAGATTTAATACTGGAGAGCATACAATGGAAAAAACTATCGTTACAAGGTAAAATATATTTTAAGCGTTCGTGGATTTCCGTATAAAT
>NQWY01019712.1:0-15614 GCA_019425655.1 Rhizophagus prolifer
GATTTCTAGAAAAAGGAAGAATAGGAAAAATTCTTTTAAAAGAAAGGATTCATTCTATACGGATGTTTGAAATGAATGATAGAGTGAAATTTAGGTTCAATTGGTGGTAATGGTAAGAAATGATTATACATAGGATAAGGTGACATGATAGCTCTATTATTATTACGAGTACCATTGATTGAATTGGAAGAAGGACGGGCTTGTACCGTAGATACTGTGGTCCCAGAGTCCCGCCCAAGACGTAACTTTCTCCGATACCAAAAATTTTTAAGTTTATTTTCCGAGTGTAATTTATCAAAACGAACTTCCATTACAGGAATCAAATCCTTCCAATGAATGGTGCCATTCGGTTCTTGATGTTGTTCGACCCATTGAACAAGAAAATCTTTTTCATCATTACTTAAATTATCTTTGCAAACTAATCAAGAGGATTCTTAACGTTAATAAATTAATCTATATTTAATGAATTAAAATAAACAATTGAGAACTTACGTCGCACGTTAAGAACATTGTTATAACTAAAGTTTATAATCAATAATTATGATATAAGTAATACGTAAAAAAATATGTATATGATACGCGTATAATTCACTTACTGGTGCCGAATTTGACGAGAAGTATATTGAGGAAGTACTTTGCTTATTCTCTCATATTTATTACGAACATTACATTTTTCCAGAAAATGCATACAATCCAAAATAATTTTGTTACTCTATGGGTGAAAAAAATAGTATTAGCAAGAGATTCTTTTTATATAATAAATAAATTAACAAAGAACATACCACTTTATCGAATAACATATTATTAATCGAACAAAATGGTAGGCAACGTTTGACCAAAAAGAAATAATTGATTTTCTTCACTTAAAGGGGAAAAAAGGGTTTTTTTTTCTTAAAAAATAAAATTGATTTGTGAAATCACCGTATGCAAACGAACACGAGACGCGACTTTATAATAATACATATAAATAAATAATCGGTAAAAAAGTTTAATTGAGGATTTTATTATCTAAATGTTTTTGTAATCGATACATGACATTTTTAAGAGAAGAGCACATGAAAAAAAGCAAAAAAGAGATTATTGTTTGTATATCAAGTGATCATATACTGTACATTATCTAAGAGAATTTAAAACAGTACGACCCAAAATTTTAAATTATAGATTAAAGCCTAATATACTTTTATAGCAATTAGTATTTTAAAAATTCAATCGATTTAAAAAATTTTTTTTTTTTATACGCGAAGATAATTATGTCGATCCAATTCTTGTAACCTTAATATAAAAACATTACAAATACCTCAAAGTCTCATGGTGCAAATAACTATGTATGACCGTTACATATCGGACCCCTTTTTAATATCACGGGTCTAATCCAAAAAGCCTAAAATCATCTAATTTTTTTAAAACAATTGTTGTCACGCGTTTTAGTCACGCGGCTTATATTAGGTTTTCTTTGATTCAATTAATATTTTTGGAAGAGATTAAAAAATGAACTAGCGATTAATCTATCATATGACATCTTTAAAGGTCATGTTTCTTTCATTATAAAGAACTGACTTCCCATGGTGATTCGTTACCGAATCTTCGGATCTTCAGCTGATTAAATATTTATTCATCACCACATGATATTTTATAGTTCAAACGCTGGGAACATTTCTGAGATCTTTAACCTATTAATCCTGCTAAAAAAATCCATATTAATGCTATAGTTGTGTTACACAAAGAAATTATCATATGATTAATCGCATTTTCTGAATTAAGACCTAAACAGAAATGTTTAAGTTGAGTAACCAATTACGGCTAAAATCTTAATTTTAAATTAATTTCTTAAAATTTACATCCGTACCATTTTTTGACAGTTAAGAGACAAAGGAGACAAAGAATATCTTTAATTTCATAATACAAAGAACTAAAAGCGTGGATTTGAAAGTAATTATAAATTTATAATTTTACAAATTTGTACACCTACGAAGCAATAATATGCCGTAGTATCCGTTTTTACGATGTACAGGTTGTATTTATATTTCAGCCCCGGATTTGATTGATAGAATTGATTTTACACATTAGGCATTGACTGTGGCAACGACGTTTTATATTGGTGGTACAATCTTCTGGATCGTCATATCCATGTCACCTTTTAATTTATAAAAAGGTCAGACTCTTTTTTTTCACTTAATTGTTTCTTCTTTATTTCTGAATCTACCGAAATATTTTTTATTTAATACTTTTGAAAAATGAAAGAAACCCCACGTTCTTCAACGACATCTGTAGATATATCTGTAAGAGGAATAGTCGGACAAGTCGAATATTCGAGGAAAAAATAAAACCATAAAAATGATATTGTTAACTCAATGCTTTGCTGGGTGGGGTTCTATTTTATTTTAAAAATCAATTTTAGAAAAAAATCCTTATGATTATTAATATTAATTTTTATAATTATTCCCAACCTCAACAAATATGCAGTTTACAACTTTCCTGTACGTAAAAAGAACAAAATTAAATTATATTGTCATATTCTTATTTTTTCTTTTTTTTTTAATGTATACTAACTTTATTTTAAAATATAATCATTATTAGGGTCAGTAGAACTAGCATATGGTAGGTAAATAACTAACCGTTTACGAAACAAGTTAACGTAATTAATTACTGATTGGGCTATTTTTATTATTAGGAACTCCATATTTACTTTCTTTAGGTTTATCAAAATCATTAGTATCTTTAGTATGGCTTGCTGGACCTTTATCAGGTAAACATAAATAGGTCTTGTAATGCAGCCTATAGTTGGATTACTTTCAGATAATTCAACGTCAAGATTTGGTAGAAGGAGACCTTTTTTATTAGCTGGTGGTTTCGCTGTAGTAGGTACTTTCATGTGCATTGGTTGGACACAAGAAATAGTTAATTTATTTTTTGAAAACGGGTCTCCAATGGTAATTTATTTCAAATATTTTCGATCGGTTAAAAAACAATGTTATTTAAATTAAAAAAAATTATCTTTATTTTTAATTAGGCAATTTCATTAACAAAATGGTTGGCAGTTTTGTCATTTTATGTTCTTGATTTTGCAATAAATTGTGGTAAGTTATGATTTAAATATTTTAATCAAATTTATTAGTAAATTTATTCTTTCGATTAATATTATTTCATTATTATTATATAAGTTCAAGCAAGTTGTCGAGTTATTATTGTTGATAATTTACCCCCATCCCTACAAGAAGAAGGTACAGCTTGGGCTAGTAGAATGATTGGAATTGGAAATGTCATTGGTTATTTTATGTAGGTTTGAATAGTTTAATAACGAGGAAACGAGATCAACTTAATTTATTCTTATTAACCTAATTATTTAATTATATAGGGGATTTGTTAATTTAGTCGAGATTTTTCCTTTTCTTGGTAAAACCCAAATGCAAGTTTTATGTGCTCTTGCATCTATAATTATATTATCTTCAGATATTTTAACATGTTGGGCTGTTAATGAAAAGATATTTACTGGAAGTACGAATAAATCAAAAAATTTTTTAACCGCAATTTATGAAACATTGTCTTCCATCATGAAGTCTTTTCGTACCCTTCCAAGTTATTGTCAATTATTATGTAATGTTCAATTTTTTGCTTGGATTGGATGGTTTCCATTTTTATTTTATTCAACTACCTGGGTAGCAGAAGTTCATGCTCGTTCTACTAATGATTATCCATCCGAAAGTTCATCTAATGACTTAGTTGGAGAAACAACACGTGATGGTTCATTTTCTTTATTATTATATTCAGTTGTAAGTTTAATAGCATCATTTATATTACCATTTTTAGTCAAATTAGCTGGAAGGATTACAACAAATTCAACAAATTCAAAATTATTACAAAATCAATTATTGCAATTCCCTATATCATTTTTAACAGTACCAAAATTATGGACAATTTCACATTTCATTTTTGCATTTTCAATGTTATCAACTTGGTTCGTAACTAATATTTTTCAAGCAAGTATTTTAATTAGTTTATGTGGGATTTCTTGGACTATAACTATGTGGGCACCATATTCACTTTTAGGAGAATATATTGCAAATGAAGAATCTAAAGCGTTGGGAACTACTGAACGACGTAATAATGAAGGAACAATAATTTATAATTTGGTAGAATCCTAAGAACAACATCAAATAATCTCGTGAATTCAGATGTTAATATTTCAACTAATTCAGAAGCTGGTGTATTATTTGGAATTCACAATACCTATATTGTATTACCAGAATTTTTAGTAACATTTTTTAATAGTATAGTGTTTGCTATATTAGAACCTGGTGGTGTTGATGAAGATGGTACGGATATTATTACAAGGCAACGTCATCATTCACATACTCATGAAAATTTAAACGCTGATGCTATTGGTTTTGTATTAAGATTTGGGGGTTTTATGACTATTATAGCGGGAATTATTTCTATTAAATTATGGTACAAAAAATAAAATAATTTAAAAGTTTTTTTTTTTTTATTTTCTTCATTATCATATAGAAAATATTCATGTATATTTAAAACAATAGAATATAAATTTTAATAATGAAAATTTTAATTAGTTAGTAATAAAATAAAATTAGATAGTTATATAATGATTGATTTACCATTCAAGGGGTAGCTTCAAAATAAATCGTACTTAAAAGGGTTACTGCAACTTAAAAGATCTACTAGACGCATTTGATTCGTGATAAAATTTCAGGAATTCTAGAAATATTTTAAAGAAATTTCTTAAAAAGCTTTAAATGCACAAAAAATTTATTAGTGTAACTATTTTTCTTCTTCAAGCTCATATTGGATCTGTTCAAAAACAAATTTCAACCTTTTTGGGCGTGATATGTATCACGGTATCCCATTAAATATAAAACATAATTACGCGAATTTCTTTATAATATAATTAAAAAAAAAAGGATTTTCAGAATAGTTAATAGTAACTTTTTATAACTACGGTAAAAGACTAATACAGATTTAGATTAGTAACCGGTTCGGTCCGATTTAAAGCCAAAGTAAAAAGTCAAGCCGAGCTCCATCGACCTTAAAGTGAGCCGAACCAAGCCAAATCGAACCGTGAAGCCGATGAGGTTGATAGGAAATGGCTTAATTCATGTCAATAATTATATAAAATTAGGTTTTTAATAACGAAACTATCAATAATGTTAGATTATTAAAAAATATAATTCCGAATCCATTAGGAACTATTAGCTACGGTAGTACGATTGCCGGAAAAAAAATTTGAGTGACGCTCACAATCATAACAAATATAATGAAAAAATAATTTAAGTTTACTAATGAATATAAAGGATGAATAATTTTCGGCGAAACGTCCCTTCGGCGAAATGGGTTTCGGCGAATAGTGCCGTAACTATTTTACGTAAGATTTATATCAAAATCATGGATTTACTATGAAATCCCGACGATAAGAATCTCAATTTCTCATTTTTTTTTTAAATTCTTTTCTAGAGTAATAATCTGTAATACTTTGTGATTTTTATTAAAATGTAATAAACTTAAAAATGTTATGGATTAATGTGTTTATTGTAAAGTTAATATTATTTTTTATTAATGCATTGCAAAAAGTAACAATTAAATATTTCTATTAATATGTAAAGATTTTTAAAAATAAGAATTTAATAGTACAAAGTTTGAATTTATTAGTTAATTTCAGTTTTTTTTGCTTTATATTACTTCGATTATAAAAATTTCTTTTTGTAATTCATTAGGATATTAAGTATCATAATATTAGTCATGACAATCATAACCTGCGGTTTTATCTGGTATTTTATATTATCCGGTATCATGTGATTTTTTATTAATTGACGATCACTGAGATAAATCGTTTATCAGGCAAAGGAGATGTTGAAATCACATGATGCCGGATAAATCACTTATTCGGCACGAAGTGCCGAAATATTAGCCACAAATAATCAATCACAGCATATTTTATAATATTAGTCATACAGGTGATAACGATAGCATCAGTAACATTTATTAAATAAATAGTAATTGGCCATAAACAAGAAACTCATAATCATATGTAACCGCGTCGCAACGTCGTGTACCCATAACACCATAACACATATATCACTTTGACGCGATGTTATGGCTAAAATTCCATATATATAGCTTACTTCCCTCAGTCTCAGTCTCCAAAAGGTCTCTTCAGTCTCCAAAAGTATATAACAAAGGTATATAATAATTTTATTATGTTCTATATTAAAGCACGTCTCGTTATTTTTTAAAATATAATTATTATAATTATATTTATTTTCTTTATATTATATACAAAATATAGCTATTCACTCGCGCAAAAACCATCCACAAAAAACCATACTCTTTCGGTTGGTTTATTTTTAGACAACTGCCTTTATCTTTCGGTACCTTCGGCTCCTCTTCTTTTGACGTTATAATTGGTGAGTAAGGATGTCCGTTTGAACCAGGAGGAACCCTTATGGATCTGGTATCCTGTAGATATAGGTTTCGAATGACTTGAAGTTTGAATACGAGAGATGAGATTAGGTGAATTGAGATACCATATTATGACGACGGGCGACGGATTCGCTCATGAGTGGTATGGTCACTCCTGAGTAGTATGGTCACTTCATGAATACCATACGACCTGATCGAGCTATGGTCACTTAACATATACCATATCATATTCACGGTCTATATATTCTTACTAATGATATGACGAAATAACCTGAGGTGCTGAAGGTTGTTTATGGTCGCTCACATCGGTGAGTAAGGATGTCCGTTTGAACCATGGGGATCCGGTATCCTGTAGACATAGATTTCGAATGACTTGAAGTTTGAATACGAGAGATGAGATTAGGTGAATTGAGATACCATATTATGACGACGGGCGACGGATTCGCTCATGAGTAGTATGGTCACTCCTGAGTAGTATGGTCACTTCATGAATACCATACGACCTGATCGAGCTATGGTCACTTAACATATACCATATCATATTCACAGTCTATATATTCTTACTAAGGATATGACGAAATAACCTGAGGTGCTGAAGGTCGTTTATAGTCGCTCACTTAGGTTTGACTAACAATACTCCTTATTGTTACTATTAATTTTAGTAAAAAAGAACATGCTGGTCATTGTTTCTTTCAAGAATATCTTCGAAGAGAAAATGAACGGCCAAGTCTAGGAATTAAAAGACCTACATTTGATAAGTATGACAGAACTGGAGTCTGTATCAATTGACATCGGCCCTGTCTGGACCGAATTGTACTTAACACTAATTTAGATTTACCCATTTATAACAAACTCATATAAAATAAATTAAAAGATTTTATTTTATAAAATATTCTATTTCTAAATTTTTAGACAAATTTCAGAAACCTCAAACGAAAAAAAAAGTGTGCGAATGAAGTTACAAAGAAGCTACTGAGAGAAGATCTTAACTCACAGGAGTAGAAATCTAGAATTACTATTTCAGTCTAATAAATAGACCCAATTTAATGATCTTAACCTGTTTTTTTTGGTAACGGTTTTGTTGTTCTACTGTAGCAATGTGAAACAATAATATAATATTTTTTATCACTTAAAAATATTCCTATTTTTTTTTGGAACGTGATAAATGAAATATTAAATCAGCAAGGAAAATTTCGTTGATCCGTGCACAATCATTTTTTATAAATTTTAGCCTAAGGTTTGCGATTAAAATATTAGCTAATATATGTATCATAAACAACGCTTTTGCGATTTTAAAAATTCCTTTAACTATTTATATTTACATAATTTACATCCATCAAGTTTTATAAATATTTGTTATGAATGGCTGGTTATTTAAGCATATATATTACATATTCGCATACATTCTCATAAGTCTTTCATAAGAGGTATAATTTATTCATTATAAAAAGATTTACATGAAAAAGGTTTGAATAATATTATTAATTGCATGACTTTCTTGAACTTCTCTGCATTAAATACAAAAATTTTTTACCCATACTTTTATAGAACATCACATCACGTATGTAATTTTAGGGCAATATATCATAGCGGATGAGAGATCTATAAAAGTAGAGCCAATTTATTTGTACAAGAAAAAAAACAAAACTTACTTACTATTTACGACGATTACGACGAAAGATAACTATTTAAGAAATATGGTAATTCAAAGACTCAGTGCTACTGTTAAATAGAAGTTTTGCTCAAATGGTAATGTCAATGTAATACTTTATTAGTCGTAACCAAAAATGATAACATCCGTGAGTAAAATTTACAGGCCTTGGCGAAAGTAATATCGATAGTTTTTTTTATCGTGTACGAATTTTTTATAATAAAGGGTAAATTTTTTTTATTTTCTGAAAAATATTTCTATTCCAGCCGAAGAAAATCACACTATTTCTTGACCCTTCTCTTGATTATTCTCTTTTTGCGGGTTTGCGAGCTTGGCCAATATATAATCAATATCATTACAACTTAACTCTGAAATTTCTTCTGCGGGAAAAGATTTTATTCGCATTTTATCCTCACCGATTTCGTTAAAAAATTCATAGACTTTCTGGGCTATAGATAATGCCTGTTCAACATCCCGATCAGAAAGTTGTTTCCTAACCTCTTCATTAACTAGTGCTTGAGCCGTACGTTCTTTTTTACCTGATCTCTTGAATTCATCAATGTGATCTTTAAGTGCTTTTCCAAAAGAGTAATAACAACGAATGACTTTTTGAGTCTTTTCTTCTATTTCTTTATCTCTTAAAGTAAATAATTTATTTGCATTTGAAATAGTTCGAAACAAAAGTAAAAATTCTCCATCATTGTCGCTTTCAGCGGAATCAAGTTTTAATTCATCATTAAAATCAACCGAGTGTGCCAATTCATTGACAAGTTTATCTAATTTTTTCTGTGAACGAGAATATGAACTTTTTTCTATGGTTTCATTGATAAAGTAATAAGTTTGAAAGACTGGGATTGTAAAAATGGCTAATAAAGAGTTTGTAACTATAGTAGAAGTTGATAATAGTGTTGTAACAACAAAAATCTTAAGAGTTAAACTCATCATAAATAAAATAATTTGTAAATCATCTAATTTAATAGCACGAAACAGCATTAAAAAAACAATGAAATATAGAAAAGAAAAGGGTATAACTATATATAAATAGTCATATGTCTTAAAGGACATTTCACAAAAATATGCATAGTAGTATATATTTGTAATAAAATCACAAGTAACAGAAGATGTAAATGCTAATTCCACCATCGTATCTTTTTTTCTTCCATATTTCTTAAATAAGTCTTGCAAACATCCCTCCACAAACCCCGCACAGAAACAGATAGTAATGAAAAGAAACAAAGGTAACGCAAAATAGGTCATAATAAAGCGTGTTTTTCCGAAAATTTCAAAGAAATTGCTACGATAAGAGTAAAGTACCGTAGGTAATACAAAATAAATTGTAATGAAAATGATAAATAAAGGAATAGTTATAGCGTTCATAAATTTTTTATATTTGGTCGAAAGACTAGCATGTATGAGAAGTGGAACCATAACGAAGATAAATAAATTATGAATATCGGTTGTTGGATCGTATTTATCAGCCATCGTCTCAAATTTATGTTTGAAGATTACAACAAAAAACGAGGAAATGAATTTTTTTTGCAAAAATACAAAACTTATATATGAAGATAAATTTTTCGATTTACTTATTATAATGAGTTCACGGAAATAATTAATACGGACATATAAAAATCGAATGGCTGTGTATTGTACTGTACATATAGCACAAAATTGCTTTTGAGTGTATTTGTAAACCAATATTTCTGTAACTAAATGATAAATTAAACAATATATAAATACTTTTTTTGGTATATTCATTTGGGGTTACAGCTGATTTCATAATGTACGGGACACATTTCTTGCCAAGTCAAAATGAAATATCAATACGCCGAATCTAATGATATAACTTTTACCTTGTTCTGAGTTTTACCGGGTTTTGCCGAATGTAAATAAAAATGAATGTGTCCCGCACATTATAAATCAGCTGCAATTCTTTATGGTTTCTTTATGGCTGGTTGGCTTTCGGCTATAGAAATAATCAAATATGGACATATTGTAAGAATGCTATTATATAGTTTAACGACGCAATTATTTAATTTACATTCTAAACATTAAAGGTTTAATAAATAACGCCATAATTTAATATACTGAAAAATGAAATATCGTAGCGCCAATTTAATCCGTACAAAGTAAACTTGCAACATAATTGGATAACTTATATATGATTAGAAAACCAATAATCTGATTATCAACGAGATCAGACCAATCAAAACCTTTGTTTCATAAAACCTGCCAATCCTGCCATCGTAAAAATGATCTACACTCTAAATTATTGATTATTTTAACCCAGAAAAGTGGACACGAAAAGATTACGTAATAATTAGATATCTAACTTCAATTGGGACGGAATTCGTAAAATAGTTAAAGAAGTAGAAAAATTATCAATAAACAAACGTAGATAAAGCGATATTTAAGATCTGTATTGATTACATAATTATATTCGTGATGAAATTATTCACAAATAAAATAATAAATGGGAAATGGTAATCATTGGATGACGTTCATGTTAACGGACAGAAAAATTCACGTGATCGATTTTTTTTCATAGTGCGCCGGGACAAATAAATAACTAGAGTATAATATTTAATTTGTTTTTGGATCACCTTCCTATCCTTACCCATAAACGATGCGTTGAAAGTTCAATTATGCCATAACCTACTTTAAACCGGGTATTGCAAGCCAATTCCACGGTTAAAATCGAATTTTAGGTCACATATGCGGACAGACGAACATTGCATGGTTTTGTGTTGAACGTAATCTCCGCTTCGCTTCGGACAATAACAAACTAAATCACAACCTTAGTAATCGGTCTTCCGTTTGTCCTATAAAATAAAATTATAGTAATTCTCCATTAAACATTCTTGTAAAAAATTTTCACAGATTTATACAAAGTCAAGACATTTTCTGTTCTTTTGCTATGTGCAAAATTAAAAGTTCCTGCTTACGCGACACGACTTATTCTTGAAAAGAAAATTGAAGCAAAAATAAAAGGATCAAATAATTATGATGATTTAATATAATTTTCTATTTTATAATTCAACAATAAAAAATCTTTTTATTTTTATTTTTAATTTTGTTTTGGTTGGTGTTTTGTTTTGGTTGTTTCGTTTCTTTTAGGTTAATTCTACTTTGATTTCATTTTCGATTAATATTTTTGTTGTTATGATTGGTTTGGTATCTTATATTATTTTTTTCGGTCATATTTACATTTTTTTGGTTTCTTTTTTATTGGTTCTAACGGAGGTTTTCTCGTTTATATGATTATGATTTTGTCAGTCATTTGATCGAATATAAGATGCAACTGATGCGACTCATGCGATGATGCGATAAGTACTGTAGATTGACTAGATTGTTGTTTTGATTATACCATAGATAAGATTCTACTTTGACATACATATATTAATTAAAAGTGATTAACACGTAACGCGTCTCTAATATCACGGGAATACTGGGAATACTTGAACTACTCCTAGAGCACCGCAACGAAAAGTTACAGTCACGTGATTTTTGGCCCGCATTACGGCGTTATGCACTAACACGTGAAAATGACCGGTGACATTTAACATGTGACGAATAAGTTTTCACCTACTCGAAAAAATCTAAGTCCCTCAGATAAATATAAACAGTGAAACAGAGAGGGGGTGTGATGGACGTGAAGGATAAAGTTGCAGTCACGTGACTGTAACTTTCGTTACGGTGCAACTGGACTAGTTGGAATACTTGCATAACTTTTCAATAAGCGTGACACTCTTATGAATGATGACTTCAAAATTATCAGCATGTTGTTCAATTTTCATTTTGCACGATATACGATGAATATGAAAAAACTCACATAAATTAATGTTGAATCACTTTTGTACTCATCAAAGAATACTGCGCCATTAATGTAACAGTAACACGACCTCTAAGAGCAATTAAAGCAATCGAACACGATACGAAAGACGCGTTAAATCTAATATAAAAAAGAAACAATACCTCATCTAATAATCTAATATATAATAAATTCCCTTCACTCTAATATCTATCTATTATGTTACCTGAACTTTGTCTTAGAATAATATTTGAAGAATTAAAAAATGATTTTATTACTTTACATTCTTGTATTCTGGTTAATCGAAATTGGTGTACTTTAGCTTTACCAACATTATGGAAAAATCCTTTTGATGATATTAATAATTCTAATATTAATGGTATTATGGGAGCAAATATTCCTTTATTAAATACTTATACTTCTTGTTTATCTGAAGATATTAGAAATAATTTGGGTATAAAATCAGATATTCAATATCCTTTATTTGATTATGGAATTTATTTACAATATATTCATTTTAAAACTATTCTTAAAAGTATTTTTCTTTGGCGTAATTTATATAAAGATTGTGGTGATCCTGCAGTATTCAAATTAAAAACATCAACAACAAAGAGAAGAAAAATTTCAAATAATATTGAAGATAATATTCTCAAAGCTTTATGTGAATATTTCATTAATAGATCAAAATGTATTAAAGAAGTTGAATTAACTGAAGATACTTTTTTGAATATCTTTGAATTCCCAAATGCTATATTAAATTTATCAAAAATACAATATTTCAAGTTTGAAATTCAATATAATCTTGGAATTATCTCTTCAGCGGCGAAAATTGCAAAGAATATCAACAAATTGGAAATTGATTTGAAAAAAGTTCCTTATACAACATTAATTACACGTTTAAATAATATTCAAGAATTAATTAAATCTCAAAAAAATTTGAAACAAATTTTATTAAGTTGTTCTATAATGGAATTTCCTGAAATAATAAAAGGTCTCTTCGTACATGTTGAAACTTTAACTCATATTACCATTCGAAATATTAAATTCGATCATGGATTTCCTTTTAAAGAATTAGCCGAATTTTCTAGAGGAAAAATAATAAAACCAGATATAAAAGCATTTCAAAAACTTGAATCAATCATTATCACAAATACTTATGTGAATTTTGAAATTATGGAGATTTTATGTTGTCAAGCCAAAGATTATTTACATATATTGAAATTACCGGCAGATTCAACTGATTTTTCAAGACTTGAAAATATTTGTTATAAATTTTGTCCAAATATAAAGAAATTTATAACCTCAATGAAAAAACCTTCATATAATCACATAATTTCTATGTTAAATGCTTGTAAAAATCTTGAAGAGATTCATATCTATGAAGAACTTAAAGAAGAAATATTTAGTTATCAATTGGGGTGTAATGGACTTGATGCTAATCAGTTTTTGAAATTACTTGGAGAGATTTTACCAAAATCAGTTCATACCTTTAAATACTTATCAGATTGGCGTTTTGATTCAAAATCACTTGAAACATTTCTTTGTCAATTCCAACCCAAGAAATTTATATTATTAGAGTTTCATGATTGTTCTTTTTTCTCGGATGAACACCTTAACGTAATTATTAGATACTGTGGTAAAACATTGAAGAAGTTACATATTGTTGGAAAAAATAATTTGCATCATATGTATGTTCTTGAAAGTAAACATCAATTCCTTGGAGATCTTTATATAGAGAAATTAAATCGTAAAGGATTGTTTATAGATAATTTAAAGAAGGGTGTAATGTAATATGCTAAAATTGTAAAGATTTACAAAGAGAAATAAAATAAAAAATTTAATTTCTGCAAGATCACTAAGATGGTATTATACTTAAGAAATTTACCATGTCCTCTTGCCAGCGTTAAAATATATCATACCGATATTAGTACGATTATAAAATTAGTAAATAAATTTTCCCGTAACTATTTACGTAGATTTAAGATCTTATATAAGCTGGATTTGGAACTCTATGATGTATAATTAATCTTTGATAAATACCTTTATTTGGCTTGTTGTATATCTTTATTATCAATCAAAGGTTGAATTACAATATACTTCTTTAGATGTAATTAAATTATGTGATTCAATTGATTCAAAAATTCCATTCCTCCTTTAAAATCCTTTTTTTTTCAAAATGATCAGGTTTAATTCTATGTGAAATCATTTCATTAAAAAATTAAAAAATTTCTAATGCTGAAAGAAGATCTCCCTTTTTCGCGTAAGACTCTATTAAATCCATTGAACCAAATTTAATGGCAAAATAATAATTTCTTATTCGAATTGTTTTATAAACATTTCGTGCTTCATTTATATAATTCAAAAGGGAAGAAAAAAGTAATTGTAAATATTTGTTGGTAACTTTCTTATTAATTCCGGATTAACTCGTAATTTGTCTAGTAATTCTTAAGATAATAGATCACAATTGTCGTAAATATGTTTGGATTTAGTAAAAAGATCTCGTTTCGCTAATTTATAAAAATGTATAGATTCTTACATATTTCTAAAAAATTTTCTTTACGTCCATGAGATGATCCAGAAGATATCGAAGGTCCCGAAGATTTGGAAGAACCAATTCCATCATGTCCAATATGTGCCATTATTACTAGTTGGCTTGGTTTCGGCTTATAGCTTAAAATAAATTTTTCATGAAAATATATTTTTGAAAGTTTTCTCTGATTTTGTTTAGAACAAGATAATAAAACCCAATCATAAATCTCATTATCAGCTAAATAATATTTTTCAAATTCATTTTGTCTAATTTACTATAATCTCTCATCATTAATTTTAAAGTAAACATAGTAGTAGATTTATAATTAAGAATTTCACTTCATTAAAATAATTCATTTGAATACGAATTTTGTAATATTATAACAATTTGAATTTTGATTTTTTGACATTTCCCAAAATAAAACCATCTTTCACATGTTTCTCATTTTCATGTTTCTCGTTTTCATTAGGGGTGCAGACATTACTGACGTGACTTTTCTACGTCAGTAACGTCTCATATAGGAATTTATTAATAATTCATATAATTTTAAGTTACGTCACAGTTTAAGTGACGTATCTAAAAAAAAAGCATATCCCCACATGTTTTTCATTTCTCCCATATCTCCCACATGTTTCTCATTTCTCCCATATCTCCCATATCTTACATATCTCCCATATCTCTCATGTTTCTCTCCCATCTCTCTCATATCCCTCATATCTCTCATAACTCTCATATCGTTCATATCCCTCACCCTTATCCCTCATATCTCTCATATCTCTCGTAACCCTATATCCCATATCCCTCATATATACTTGTAAAATTTTCCAAAAATCTTCTACATCCTTTTTTTTGTTAAAAGGATAAAGTTTTATTTTTCATAAAATCTCATCTTCGTTTAAAGTTGTTAAATCATTAATTTCATTCTCCTTAATTGAATTCTCATGTTTATCATGTTTAGTAATCTTTAAAATAAGTTATATTGGTTAAATTATTATTTATTACAAGTTGATAATAATTGAATTGTTATTTTATTTATTAATTTCATGTTATTGAAAGTCTTGAAAGAAAAAAAAAAAAGATGATTATCTAAGTGTAGTAAAGGTGTAACCTCAACACGACAACACGTGAAACACGTGATCAAACAAACCCTTGAAGAAAAAGAAAATGTTAGGATAGTGAAATTTCCATACTTT
>NQWY01019713.1:0-10006 GCA_019425655.1 Rhizophagus prolifer
GCTTCTTCGCACGTGCCGTCGAAATTGAGATAGAAATCTACTTTTGTTGCCATGGCTGACTTTTTTAGGTGAATAATAAAAAAGAAATTGTATTGTCTATTGTATAAAAAATGAACAAATACTGGTGTGAAAAAGTTTCTGCAAGTTGTTGATTGAATGGAATAAGGCTCATCCTATCTACTCTTTGGGAGAGCGAAATGAACAATTTCACAAAGACTATTATCAGATTTCGAGGAATAATTTTTACCTGTTTTCAAAATGTCTCTCTTAAATCTCTGAACATTTGAATAGGATTGATAAATTTAACATTGAAATGTAGGCAGGGTTCAGGTATTTTTATTCGGTTTCGACGTTGTGGTTGACTCACCTCGTGTGTGACAATTGTACAACCATATTTCATTGCATAGGCTATTAACCAAGGGTCGGCTAAATCAGTAGATAGAAACTCATCTTTTGCATTTTGCATAAAAAGAGTATTGGTTTGAGTCCATTGAGCAATTTCTGCATATTTATCTATGCATGAGCTTGTGTCAATAAAGAAATCTGTACTGACTTCATTCAAGCACCAAATTGACAAAGCATCTGGATCTGAAGGTGAAGGGTCGTGTAATTCCTGCTTAACTTTGTCTATGCTTCTAATAAGTCCATTATTCGATAAAGTTATTAGTTGTTGCCAAAAGCCAGGAACAACATCGAATGGATAATACATTCGATGTGCTTGTATAAAAACATTGCTATCTAATATATATTTTACCACTAATGTAAATATTCGTTTATGAACTTTTTATAAGTATCTCCTTTTAGATTCGTGAGCTTATATGCATCCCTGTACAATAACTTGTTTTCATTTACCGCATTATTCACAAAAGCTGCAAATCTCAGGCTTACTCTTTTTTTTGCTGTTGCATAGAAATCTCCACCCGAGCCTTGTTTTTTCTTTTTTTGATTGAATTCCGTCATCTGTTGATGGTAAAAAGAAAGAAATTGTTCCTTTTAGCTTTAAGTCAAGGGCTCTCCTTGCAACAACAATTTGGCTAACCTTAAAAATTCGACTTAGATTTTTCCAATCCTGCGTTTCTTCCCATTTTCTAAGCAAATATATTTCAGGTACGAGTAGTTCTGCGGCTATTTTATCGGATAGGGTTTCAAGGGGAGCATCAGATGGTAGCAAGTTTTGATTGTCGAAACCGGCACTTTCCCCCAACCAGACATGTGCCAATTCATGCATCATGGTGAACATTTGAGCCGTCTTGGCATCTGTCGAGTTGATAAATAAAAAAGGAACTTTTCTATTTATCAAGACAAAACCTCTACACTCTTCCACATTAATAACTCTCTTGGTATTTGTTCCAACAACACCGTTGAAAGTGACTATTATGCCAGCATCTTCAATTTTATTAGTCAAGAAATCCAAGGCTTTTTCCCAAGTATCATGCTTGCTTGCCCAGTCAAATTGGAGATTTAATGTATTCCTTATATCATCTACAATTGTTTTGTAATTATCCTGTATATCAAATCTACCCACAAAATCCAGATCGGGGAAGTCAAGCTCTTCTAAGTATTCATTTAACCAATTCTGCCTATCTTGTATTATTTGTATAGTGTGGAATACATTCAGACTAACTTTGTTTGTGCTACCCCTTTGAGCAGTTCTAAAAAAAGGAAGAGGTATATCTTCTTCAGGTGGCTTTGTCAGAAACATATATCCAAACGGGACATGTACTTTGTGTGTAAAATCCTCCAATTGTTTCACAGTAGGATATCTCTCGCCATTTATCCAACTTCTGACATTTGGATTTTTCAAATAAAAATCTTCCAGACTATTGCCATTACGTACAATAGCCCACTCTATAATATCTTTACTTATATTTTCAATCCGTGTACTCACAGCACAAATATAATCTAAATTTATGTTTTAAGATGCTGTTTAATATGTGAATTCGATAAAATACAATTTTATCACAAGTCAACAATCAGCATCAATTTAGTCCTTGCTGCCGGTCACTCTCGAATTCCATTCCACACCGCTCACATTTCCTTTCTTGAAAATAGGCTCCACCCCTTTTTCCACGGGAGCGATGTAATCCAGCAAGCGAAGGCCTTGCACATCGTCCAACCAAAGCGAGGGGCGATAGTCGGGCGATTCGAAGCTGAGCTTCACGTTGTTCAACTCCACATTCCGGGCGTGTCGGATAAAAAATCCCGATGTGGGAATTTTGCCGAACATAAGCGGTTCGGGGTATTGCTTCTCGTTTTCGGGCGGGACGATCTTCGCATCTTCAGCCGTTCCACCGCCTTTGTAGTGGATGCGGATGTTGTTGAGCGAAATGTCTTCGACGTATGCGCCTGGAATTCCGCTGATGATGGAAGCATATTTCGACTCGGCATTATACACGTTGATGTTGCTGAGAGTGATGCGCCTCATTTTGCCAATTGATGTTCCTTTCGGGCTTCGCTGGCGTGCACCCAAGCGAAGGAAAATCGGGGAATTCACGATGTCTTTCATGGTGATGTTGGAAATCACCACGTCTTCGAGCGAACCGCCGTCCACCACCTCCAAAGCCAATCCCCGGCAACGTTCGAAAACGCAGTTGGTGATGCTGATATTCTTGAATCCACCGCTCGATTCGGTGCCGAATTTGATGCGTCCTGTGTTTCCGGCTTGGTCGGGAGCTTGTGGTTCGTCGCGTCCATAAGTCCCAGCCAAGACTGTTCCTTGGTCAAACCCGCTGACAAAGCAGTTGGCGATGGTCACGTTTTCCGTATCCTTGAAATATCCGAGTCCGTAGCTCGCTTTCAGCACGATGGCATCGTCCCAAGGCGCATTCACGGAGCAATCGGAAATTCGCACGTTGCGGCAGCAGTCGATGTCGAAACCGTCGCGGTTGGTGTCTACCCACACGTTGTTGATGGTGATATTTTCCACGCCCGTGGCCAGCAAAGCAAAGTGTCCGCAGTGAAGCATCCGTATGTCGCGGATCAGGACGTTGCGGCATTCCTTGAGGCTGATGGCTTTGTTGCCTACGCCGGGGATGCGACTTTCTTCGCGCGAAAGCCCCATTCCTTCGATGTATCCTTGTCCTTCGATGGTGATGTTTTCCAAGCCGATGCCCCAGATGAGGCTATTTTTCCAGTGACTGTGACCAAAGTCCTGATACATGCTGTCGGGGTTGGGTTCTGCCACATCATAGCCTCTGTTTTCTTCGGGATAGGCGGCCAATATCTTGGCTCCGTTGTCGAGATGGAGCGTGATGTTGCTTTTGAGCCGGATAGAAAAGCTGAGGTAAGTTCCGGCAGGAAGGAATACGGTTCCTCCACCTTGGGCACTGGCTTCGTCGATCGATTTGTTGATCGCATCGGAATCGATATTCTTGCCATCGCCTTTGGCTCCGTAGTCTTTCACGTTGAAAGTAGTGGCATTTAGAGGTAAAACTATGCTTATGAGTAAGAAAAAAAGTACGTTCTTCATATAATCAAATTATTTTCTTCGTGTATTTGAGTGCTTTTCTCTTTGTGTCTCAGCGCGAAAATGAATTCTTTCACGCAGAGATCGCAGAGTTTTTTTCGCAGAGTCCGCAGAGAGTTTATTTCTTTTCTCTGTGTCCTTTGCGTGTTTTTTTCTTTGCGGCTTTGCGTGAGATTGTATTCTCACGCAGAGTCTGCAGAGATTTTTATAACGGGATTTTATTTTTTCATAGAAATAGATTCTTTGTTCAAATCCAGAAACAACTTTGGTAGCATAAAATGATTGTAGTCTGCCTCCTTGTTTTGCCGATATACACAAAAATATTCTTTTTTTCCGTTGAAAAGGGGCATAACTGCTGAAAGAGCAGGAGCCAATGTCTTTTTACCAGATTGGAAGAAAGCCAAGGGCGAATTCTGTTTGTTGGCATCCGATAGGCGGATTGTGGAGCTCACGGGGGCAACCACCATCACCACTTTCAAGTTGACGGTGACTCCAAAATACATCGTGAAGGCCGATTGTTCGACACTGAACACGTTGTTTGAGCAGTATTCCGGACACAATGTCCGCGGTTGGGATTTGTCCAAAGTTTTGGCATAACCGCCGCCGTAGGACCAGAATAGTTGCGCATTATCGGGCAACTTATTTCCTGATACTTCCAGAACAATTCCATCCGAAGTCTGGAGTGGAACAACCGAAAAGAAAAGTTCGCCATCCGCGATTAGCGGGTCGGAAATTTTGTAAACCAGCTTGTTGCCTTTCCGCATCACGTTGTGATACTTTGTTTGGCTCATCCATTTGCTTTCATTTCCAACGATGATTCCAAAATTGAGATTTCCAGCCATTTCCGGAAGCAGAAACGCCATTTCGGGATGTTGAGCGCACTCGATCGAAGCATTCGGGGTGACTCCCCGGATTAGATTTGGAAAAGAATAGCTCTTGTCTGCTTGGGCAAAAGCCATTCGATTCCAACAAAATAAACCAAATAACGCTGTAAGTAAATAGATCTTATTCATCGTTTAATATAATTTCTTTTCTCTGCGTGGGATAATTTCTTTCTACACCGAGTAGTATTAGATCTTTCAATTTCCATCGGGCTTCAAAATAGATGAAAAGGGCGTTTGTGGAATACGAATTTCATCGAATCCATCGGGGTGAGTCGGGTTGAATCCTTTGAAATCCTTTAGAATGAATTTTCGGATGGGAAGGTTGATGTCGATAATTCCCTGAACAATACATTTGGCCAACTCGTATCCTCCATAGGGATTGAAATGAGTGTTGTCTGCCAGATCCTTGTCCTGCCCGGGAAATGTACCTTTCGGGAAATGCACGAACGCCTTTTTTGAATTTCCTTCCCCCCATGCTTCGTAGAGCCCTTTGCTCATGGCGTTGAGATCAATGAGGGGAACATTTTCCTCCTCCGCCAATTGTCTCATCGCAAGAGTGTAATCCCCGTGAGAATTCACGATCTTACCATCTTTGTCGAAAGTGCGCCTGTTCATCGAGGTCACCAACACGGGGATTCCCCTTTTTTTGCGAGCTTCATCAATGAGGAATTTCAGGTTTTGCTTGTAGCTGGTGAATGGGCCTTTGCCTTCTCCTTTTTGTTTCTCATCGTTGTGCCCGAACTGGATGAAGAGGTAATCACCCTTTTTCATCTTAGTGAGCAACTTAGCAAAGCGTTTTGAACTCACGAAAGTGTTGGCTGCTTCGCCCGACTCGGCATAGTTGGCGATGGCAACTTGTGGAGAAAAAAAACGGGGCAACATTTGGCCCCAACCCGTCCAGGGTTCGTCTGATTCATCCACCACGGTGGAATCGCCCGCCAGAAAGAGGGTTAGCAGGTTGTCTGCCTTTTGAATTTCAATCGAAACCACTGACGGATTTTCCCCGTTGAATTCGAGGGTTAGCTTGTTGTCCCAAATCAACTTCCCCTCCTCGCGAGGCTTTATCTTCACCGATTCATTCTCCCCGATCTTCGTGTTTCGGATGTTCACGACAAAGGAATATTTCTTGAATTCGCCTTTCGCTGTCATGATATTTTCGAGCATCAGCCGCCGCGATTCGGCCTTCACGGTAGTGCTCGTTGCGGCTTCTTTGCTTCCGATAATCACTGTGACCAAGTAATTGCCTTCAGCGACATCCGCCGAAAAGAAAAATGGTTTGCCGGCGTTGGCTTTTGTGCCGAAATCGAGACCGTATGGTTGTCCTCGATCGTCAACCGTATTGTCGCTTATGAAGAATTTCCCTTTAGAATTGCTTTGTTGGGAATTTTCGAAAACGAAGGTGTGTTTCATCTTTTCGGTTGAAAATATGTGCTGGGAAACGAAGAACGATAAAATGCAGAGTATGGTATTAAATACTTTCATGGAGTTACTTTTTATTTAGCGGTATAGCCAATCGATATGAAACATTTCATCCAAAGGTACTACAACTGGTTGGTTATCTGTATTCACTTTCACAATATCCGACATGAACTCCCACCATTTTTGCATAATCAGGTTGTTGTCTATGCTATCTACAACACAATTCTTTGTGAAAGTCTGGAAAGCATATAATCCGTTGGTTTCCCGGTCCCAATAAATGGAAAAGTCCACGACGCCCGTTTCTTTTAATAACTCTTTCAGATCGGGCCACAGGGCGTTGTAACGTTTGGCATATTCTTCCTCACATCCTTCTTTTAAATACATTTTGAACGATTTCCTCTTCATGGTTGACTGCTATTTCTGTGGGGATTTTAGGTTGATAAGCACGAGTTTGTCTCTATTACAGGTGATTTTTCCCTCCACCAATTCGAGCTCTGCCACCTGGATGGAACTTCTGCGTGTTTCGTAATTGTCCCCTTTTGCATCAGGTTTTCTTCCAGGATGAGTGAAATAGAAGATATAGGCCTTTCCATCGTTTATTACTACATCAGCATGAAGCCCTTTGGTTTCGTCATCTTGTCCCTTACCGGGCTCGGCAAGGATATTTTCGGCTTGTCGTTCCCAAGATTTCAGGTCAGAGGAGGAATACACCCCCAATCCCCGCCAGTTATCGACAATCATCCAGTAGCGATTCTGCCAGAAGAAGACTTTTGGACCTTCTCCTGGTTGATCGCCGATGATTTTTCCAGAATCTATCCAATTTTTGAAATCTTTCGTTTTCACCGAGTAAATAGATTTTCTTCTATCTTTCTCGTTGTTGTAGTACATATACCACCAGCCGTCGTGCGCTTTGAAAATGCAAGCATCAATGGTTTTGTCGGAAGCCAAGTTGATTTTTTGAGGCTTGTCCCAACGGATAAGGTCTTTACTCGTCAAGTGAATAATTTCACGTGGATGTTTCCAATCGGCAAATGTGCCGGGCACAACCGTCAGGAACATGTGGTACGTCCCTTTATATTCCACAATGTCCGGAGCCCAGAAGCTGTAATCTTTCTCCCCGTAGCGGATGTCTGCTCTTCCGATATAGCTCCAGGAAGCACCGCCGTTTGTAGATTTGGCCATGCCGATGTATGTGCCATGCACCCATTCCACGCCTGAGCCATTTTCGAGTTTGGCCCGCCGGCCTGTATAGAACATGTACCAGCACTTCTCCTGTTTGTTCCAAATCACCACCGGATCAGCCGCTCCGTCGTCGATAGGGTCGCGAAAGAGCGGTTTATCGGCGGTTTGTTGGCCATAGGCTGATGAAAAGGCTATGGCAAATAGGAAAAAAATGGAAATTATTTTATTCATCTTTCAATTGCATGAATTTATCAACTTTACGGATTCCCACAAATGCACGTTGACTGTTACTTCTTCAAATATTGATTCAGAGAAAAATCTGGAGTGCTGCGGATTCCTTCCACAACCGATTCCCCATTCAGAAGCGCACCTTCTTTGGTGGTGTGTACGCTGTCCTTGTAGAGATTTTTTCCCGCAGTTTCTCCCATTTTATCGAATTTATCGGCGGAAATATCATTCAAATCAACAAATTGAACTTTCTCTTGTTGTGCGATCTCCTTGGCCCAAGCAGTGTAGGTGTCAGTCAGCCTGAATATTTTTCCATTTGTCCAGCGGTTGTTTGGCGTTGGAGATAGAACGATTGGAATTGCACCTTTCGCCTTGGCTTGGCGGATAAACAAGCGTAGGTAATGGCCGTAAGTGAAAACTTCCTCTGGGCCTCCATTACGCTCCATGATCACTGTTTCGGAATTTTCGCCAGTTCCTTTCAGAGAAGCGCGTGCCCGCCCGGTATTTAAAGAACCGCCATCGTTGTGTCCAAATTGGATGAACAAATAATCTCCCTGCTGCAATCCGGGAAGCACTTTGTCCCACAGCCCTTCGGTGAAAAAGGTGCGGCTGCTGCGTCCGCCTAAAGCGTGGTTTTCGATCGTGATCCGTGTTGTATCGAAGAATTGTTCGAAAAAACTGCCCCATCCCCATTGTCCGTTGTCGCCTTTTCCACGTCCGTTTTTCACCGTGGAATCGCCGATGAGGAATACAACTGGATGGTTTGGCTTTTTGCGTGAACTTCCTGCCGCTATTTCATCGGGGCGTGTGGAATCGTTGACGCTAAAAATAAGGAGCTTCGGTGCTGTAGTCCCTTCCATAGAATTGGATGGCCGAATCATTTATTTTCGGATATTGCTTGTTGAGGAGATTGATCATCTCTGCACCTGCCAGCAATACCGGTCCATAGCCATGCGCTGCATAGACGTTCACCGGGCGGTAGTAGTAATAGGCTGGGTCGAAAGCCATGCCTGTTCCCACACAAGTACCCTCCACCTGGCCTTCTGCATTCACTTTGGTGGAGACGGCATTCCATCCCAATTGAACCGCTGGCCCATAAGCTATGGCATCAACCCAACCTTTGTTGATGGCCCGGGCGATGCAATATACGTAAATTGCAGTGGCTGAAGTTTCCAAATAAGAGTCGCTTTTGTCGAGTAGCTGGTGCCAGAATCCTTCACCTGACTGGTATGAGACCAAGCCTTTGATATGTTTCTGTAACAAATCAAGAATATATGCTCTATCGGGATGGCTCTGCGGAAGTACATCCAGCACTTCGGTGAGGGTGAGGATTGCCCACCCGTTGGCCCGTCCCCAAAAGAAATTTGGGTGGTCTTTCATGCCTTCCACCCATCCGTGCATAAAGAGTCCTTTTTCTTTCACGAACATGCGTGCGGCGAATTGCTTGATCTGGCGGGTGGCTTCATTGTAATATTTTTCTTCTCCGGTGAGTTGGCCCATCCTTGCCAATGCAGGAACAGCCATATACAAGTCGTCGAGCCATACTGAATTGTGCTGTGGCCGATTGCGTGCAAATGTACCGTCCGAAAGGCGGTATTCCGAATACATGATGTAATTGATGTAATTGTCGATGATGGGTCGCAGATGAAAGCTTGTATCCGTGTTTTCGATTTTAATCATGGAGGCACACATGGCTCCCGCATCGTCCAAGGCATGAGGAGTAAGCATTTGCTTCATCTGGGGGTCGATGATACCATAGTTATTCATCAGACGTTTGAAATAAGGAACCGTTTTGGCAAAGAACGAGAAACGGCTGGTCACGTATTTTAGGTAAGAACTGTCGCCGGTGGCTTTCGCCACTTCCAGCATCCCGGAGTAGGTTACGCCCCATTCGTAGCTGGCCAACCGGAAAGAGCCTTTGTCGAGCATGGCATTGGGAGTGAGAGTTGAAGAATCGCTTATTGGCTTGCCTGTTGACTTGTCGATGATGCGGGCCGGAGTCGACTTGTCTATGTAAGACAACATTCGATCAAGAGTTCTTTTTATCTCCATATTGGATGAAATGCCATAAGGCGTTTTGTATGCCGGCTGAGAAAGATGCAGCGGAGTGTTGAAATCATTGCCTTTCTCTTGCCTTTTTTGAGCAAAAACATTTGAGGCTGAGGTGATGGCTATGATCGAAACAAAAAAGAGATGAATTAAGAATTTCATTGGGTGTCAATATTTTTAATAGATGTTTTACAGTTTAGTTATTCCCGGCATACATACAGGAGCAAATAAACAACAAAAGCAGATTTTGTGCTATGGAAAATTATTCAAAAACATAGAAATTGCAGTCGAAACCCATGAAAGCGCAATTTTTGAAGTAGAAGGGACAAAATAGCGTGATATTTATGTTCGCAAAAAACTATTTTTGCTTTTATCTTTGCCAATAGGAATGAGAAAGGGTGTGTTGTCATAGAAATTAAATCGAAGGACAATCCATCCGCTGTTTGTTTGCAAACTCGCTAAAGGAGAACATCGTTTTACGAATCCGTCATGAAGAATTCCGATCGCCATAAATTTGCGAACATTCTCAGCCAAGAGAAGGTAGGCCTCCTGCAACACCCATATATTATCGTTAACCATGAATAGATCGTTTTCCATATTTTTGTTACCAGTTGTTTTTTTTGCCATCTCTTTGTATGCCCTTGGAGAAAATTCTCTCCGTTTCAATCAGATCAGCACAAAGAATGGCCTTTCACAAAATACGGTGAGAACGATCTTGGTCGACAAAAAGGGATTCATCTGGGCTGGAACTTTGGATGGTCTCAACCGGTACGATGGC
>NQWY01019717.1:0-18240 GCA_019425655.1 Rhizophagus prolifer
AACTCTCAGGGGCAGATGCTGCTGGTTAGACGACTGGAATCCACCACAAGCAAAGTAGGTAAACCCGGCATCCCGGTGTTGCAGACCCAGTATGCCGACACCTACTATGTTTATAACAAATATGGGCAGCTGGTATATGTTATTCCCCCACTGGCAACCGAGGAGATCAAAACCCAGCTACAAGTGAGTTCCACCGTTTTGAATGATCTGTGCTACCAATACCTGTATGACAGCCGTAACCGGCAGGTCATGAAGAAGCAGCCGGGTAAAGGGTGGGAGTCTATGGTGTATGACCAGCAGAACCGCCTTGTTGCAAGCCAGGATGCAAAGATGCAGGGGGAAGGAAAATGGATGTTTACGAAGTATGACCAATTTGGGAGAGTGCTATATACGGGGCGGTTTTTGGGAGGAAGCAGAGAGTCTGTACAGGATGCAGTTAACCAAAAGGGACTGAATAATGAGCAGGCAGGGAGCTCTTTCACAAGTAGCGGACTAACGGTATACTATAGCAAGACCAATGCTTATCCCGCTACCTTTAGCGAGGTGCTGAGCGTTAATTATTATGACGCCTATCCCACAGGTTCGGAAGCGCTGCCCGCCTCGGTTCTGGAACAGAACACATTGAAAACAGCCTACCAGACCTATACCCGTAATGGGGTGACAACCTACAGGAGTACCAAAGGCCTTTTAACAGCATCGTATGTAAAAGCCTCAGAATCTAACGATAACCGTTGGAGCAAAAAAGTTAACTGGTATGATGAAAAGGGACGGCTGATCGGGATGCACCAAACCAATCACCTGGGCGGATATACCAGATTCTCCATAGCACTGGATTTTGCAGGCAAAACCCTCAAAACCCTTACCCAGCACAAGAGACGCACCTCCGATACGGAGATACAGGTAAAGAACCGATATGAATACGAATACCAGGCACTCAAAAAGCATTACCACCAGGTCAACAACAACCCGGAAGAGCTGCTGGCTGCCTATACCTATAATGATCTGGGACAGGTTACTCAAAAGCAGGTGGGAGGTACAGCTCAGTCTCCCCTGCAAAGCGTAGATTATAAGTATAATATCCGTGGCTGGCTCACAGGGCTTAATACTGACGCCAACGGAAGGTTACAGAGCGGGAAGCTGTTCAGCTACAGTGTTAAATACAATGATCCGCAGAATCCCAATGCGCTAGGCTGCGGTAATATCTCGGAAGTGGACTGGAAGACCGGACCAAGTGGTATCTCCAAACGTTATAACTACCGCTATGACCTTCTGAACAGGCTGGTTGCTGCCAACTACCAGATCCCCGGCAATACCATACCTCAGCTTGGGGAATATGACGAAACTGCAGGATATGATCTGAACGGCAATATAGTGACCCTCAGCAGAACAGCACCCACCTATGTGATCCCCGGTCCGGGCGCAGAATATATAGATAACCTGCTCTACACCTATAGTGGGAACCGTGTGACGGCTATCAATGACGACAGCGGCAACCCGACAGGGTACCCTGGCGGCGGGCAGGTAATAGGGTATGATGTGAATGGCAATATGACCTCTATGCCGGACAAAGGATACCAGGCAATTATCTATAACCACCTGGATCTCATAAAAAACCTAAAACTTCCGGATGATCAGAATATCTCTTACCAATATCTGGCAAGCGGTGTAAAGATAAATAAAGTGCTATCTACCACCATTGGCAATATGGAGGATAAAATAAGCACAGATTATATCGATGGGTTCCAGTATACGACGCATTACAGTGTATCGGCTAATCCTTTGGAAGGTAAGGGGACAGAAGTTGCATTTCAAGAAACCATCTTCACTGCTGCACAGAGCAAGGCACAGGCAGGCGGCGGTACGGGAGGTGTAGCGGTGCTGGATTTTTTTCCAACAGCAGAGGGTTATTATGATTACCAGAATTCTAAGTATATTTACCAGTACAAAGACCATTTGGGGAATGTACGGCTGAGCTACTCCAAGGGCAGCGCAGGTGTTCTGGAAACGATCGACAGTAATGACTACTATCCGTTTGGGATGAACCACAGGAAGGAGGACACGCAGAGTTATTTTGGTGCGGGCGGTAATTATGTCAATTACAAGTACAACCAGAAGGAACTCCAGGAAACAGGAGCATACGATTATGGATGGCGCCAATATATGCCTGACCTCGGAAGATGGTTTGGGATGGATAAGCTCTCTGAGACTTACAACTCTCATTCTCCGTATGCTTATGTAATGAACAATCCTGTGATGATGTACGACCCGGATGGGAGGGTTTCTATGGATTTTTTTAATTCCTTTTGGAACTCTACACCAAATGGCAGTAGTTCTTACTGGACAAATACTGGTAGTGGTTTTGAAAGTAATACAAATATATCGGTAGACTATAATGGAAATTATACCAGTCTTAATACGAATTATTCTAATGGCGGTGTTGGAGACAGATATGTAAATATCCCACAGGTTACAATTACAGGAAGTAGCTCGACTTGGGGAAGCCAGATTCAGAATCATTTCAATGCCTATATGGATGAATGGAACTTCCAGCAACGTGCAGGAGAATCTGCCAGCCGGGGAATGTGGGTAAGTGGAGACAAAGGAGGTGTAATGATGATGGACAGTGTTTGGGATGTTTTGGGGATATGGCTTGCTAATGCTAAGCCAAAGGATAAAAATACAGCAATTCTTTTGGGTGGTTTAGCGATTGCTGCTACCAAAGGAAGGGCTGCTCCTTCTGTTTTGAGAGAAGATGCGTATGCAGGAGTTAAAGCTGCATCTAAATATTTACAAGCCGCAGGAGTTCCAAGAGCACAAAGAATAACTGCGTTACAATCTTTTCAAATAGAAACCATTAGTATGAGAACTGCTGATAATGCAACATTTGGATTAAGATTTTATGGAGGAGAAGCAGCTGCTGAAGGAAGGTATTTGTTTCCTGCTTTTGATAATCTTGTTAACCGCGTTGGATTAGCATTGCCCGAAAGTTGGAATAGTATGACTGGAATTAAACAATTTCAGATATCTCCTGGTACACCATATATTTTTGGAAGAGCTGCTTCACAAGGTGGAATTTATACAGGCGGTAGTTACCAGATGTTTATTACTAATACAAACTTCTTAATAAAATAAAACAATGGATAAATCGACATTATCAGAAGAGGAAATTTTTATGAGCAAATTACATAATATAATCCAAAAAATAAATGAGGCTTACTATTTTACATCTGGATATAACCGCTCATATAAAATCTTAATTGAACGTCTTTCGATGATTAATAGTATTTCAGATTTTTCGAAAGAGGTTGATGGAATTCTTTATTTTTTGACAGATAGTTATACTGGAGATTATGATGTGATTGAAGAGTTACAAAAATTGCTTTTAAAATATAGGAAGAGAAAATGAATGAAGAATTTTTTTCAAATTTTAAGAAAAAATTAGAATTATCCCTAAATAAAATTTTAGAGGAAAATACCTCAGATAAAAAATCTATTCTATTTGTCCTTGAGATATTAAATGAATATAATTTTCAAAATAGGTTAATCAAAAAAGGTGCGTTAAAAAGATTTGTAATAGATTGTTCCAATATAGACTATTCGATTGGAGAAAAAATTATAGAATTTGATAACAGAATTAAATAATAATCAAGGATTTTTTTGATGTAGTATATGCTGGAGGAAGAGGAGGCTTCTCACTATGGGGAAAATAAAAATCAGAAAATAAATATGAACCTAATTAATTTAATAGATGCAATTGATGCAATTGATGAAGAAGCAATAATCTTCCAATCCAACTTGGAAGATTTTGGTCATGTTCCAAACAAGTTGGTAAATAAAAATAGTATTGAATTTCAATACTATTTTTATAGAAATAAGATAGGAAAATAAAGTTTGAAATGGTATTGTAGATAACCAGAACAGGGAAAATTAGAAAACAGGTTATCTAAAATACTGAGAATCATAAAAGGTGTTCCAGATGTGTTGGTGGAATTGCTACAGTATAGGCATCTTATATGGTACGGTATAGACTATCTATATCGTGCGATATAGTAGGTCACTATCGGACGGTATTGACTGTCTATATAGTACAAAGACCATCTGGGTAATGTTCGTTTGAGCTATGCGAAGAACCCGGACACAGGCAGCGCAGAAGTTCTTGACCGTAATGATTATTATCCATTTGGGATGAACTTTGTGGGAACTGGTTATTATTCTGTATATGATGCAACCGGAACACCATATAATCATAAGTATAATGGTAAAGAATTGCAGGAGACTGGATTCTATGACTATGGCTGGCGACATTATATGCCTGATATCGGGAAGTGGAACGGGATGGATCAGTTGTCTGAGACTTATAGTTCGACAAGTCCATACGCGTATGTTGGCAACAACCCAGCAATGAACTTTGACCCGGATGGAAGGGTGACGAATGACTGGTTGATGGGCTTTTGGTATGGGTCCGGAAGTGGAAGCACAACGTGGACAAACACCGGAGACGGTTTTACAAGCAACAGGACATACGAGAATGGGATGACAGGGCACTTCAGCTATGGCGGGGAGTTTACGATGTCCAATATGATACAGGAGGTGGTGATACAGGCAAGGGGTAATTCTAATACCTGGAACTCGGCAGTTAATTACGCTTTCAACAGTTTGTCACTATATGCAGGAATAGATAGAGCTGCTATGGGTTGGAATATGCAACAGGCAAGAAGCAGGCTGCACGAAGCGATGGGCGACAGCCCTATTGATGACGTGCAGGGTATGCTGGATGGTGTTGGGACGATTCCTTTATTTGGGGAGGTTGCTGATGGGATGAATGGATTGATATCCTTGGGAAGAGGAAACAGAGGACAGGCAGCGTTGAGCTTTGCGGCAATGGTACCAATTGTGGGCTGGGGTGCTACAGCTGTTAAGCTAGAAGGTAAGAATGTTGTTAAGGAAACAGAAAGGGTTTTTTGGTCAGGTGGAGGAAATCCTGCAGTAAAAGAAGCAGCGATGGAGTTTGCAGCAAATAATGGAATGAAAACTCTTGAAATGACAAGAGCTGGAAAGAACTTAGAAAAATTAACTAAAGGATTATCTTGGGATGTTGCTAAACCAATGTGGGAAAGATTGTCTACACAATTTGCAAAAGGAGCAGGAAATACTGTTCACGTTTTTCAAGGGGCTGGCGGAGTTGGTGTGAATAGTGTATGGGGAACAGTAGAATATCCGATTTTACAACAGAGAGGTGTTAATATTATTTATCACGTAATTCCATAATAATATGATTACAATACAGCATATAGAGATATACAAAAAATATGGCGGTGATGGTGACGGCTTTGTTCGTTGTGCTACAGACAGTGAAAAACAAATTATGACCTATAAGCATTGGTCTTTAATTGATAGTTTTATACAAGATTTAAATTTAGTATCACAAGGTAAAACGTCAAATTCTTTCAATGAAAAATTATTTAAAGAATTACAAAAAAACTGTGAGAATCAAAAAGTAATCGATGAACTTTCAGAAATAGCAAATTCTAATTTGGGTAGTATTATTTGATATAAATCATTAATCCAATTCCCTAAACTTACATTATGATAACAATTAGAGCAAAACTTAATTTATATAAGAATGTTAGGAAAATATCATTTGGAAATGGTTATAGACCAACTTTTGATCTTGGCAAAGGTTTGACTTCTGGAAGAATATTATTACAAAAAGGAAAAAAAGAATTTTATCCTGGTGAAAAGGGAGAAGTGGAAATTAATTTCCTTTCCGAAGAATTACTTGGGGATAAATTTAGAGTAGGTGAAAAAATTATTTTTACTGAGGGTTCTACTAAAGTTGGTGAGATAGAAATTCTTAAAATTATATCTTCTCAATAAAGATAGTTCGGATATCATAGGTTTGTAATCTATGACTTATAACAACAAAAGCCACTCATTGAGTGGCTGCCAGATCTTTAAAATCGACGGGATTTTTAAACCGAAGCTGGTCTCGTCCCTGCATTCAAAAGTTTTTTTGAATACATAAAAAGCAAGCGCAATGATAGCCATTACAATGATGAATGTAAAAATGATGCTCATTTTAATTAATATATATAGGTTGTTAAAATCAAAATTTTCCATACTGTTCAATCAATTATATTCTGTGTTCCGTATTGTATGAAAACAAATGAATAGAAAGGCTTTTACGTGCGAAAGGACACATTTTTGAGCCTTTGAAAATCCTGTTTTCATCCCCAATATTTACGCACCAGGATTTAACCCCTGGAAAAGGACGGATCATTATCAGGGTCATACCTTCGGTACAAATCTCCCATAGTATTTTCTAAGGATGTGTTACACGAAAACATAAAACCCGGTCATCCGTTCCAAAGGTAAATCCGTAACGGAGCAAAGGAGGTTTTGCTTAATTGATTAGTAAAGGATATAAAAAAACCGCCTGAAATAGGCGGTTTAAAATTTTTGACAATAAAAAGCCAAAAAATTATTTTTTAAATTTTTCCTGCAAATCGGTTTTGAGGATGTATGCGCCCAGCAGGTTTTTAATCACATCGACATCCTTTTTATCAAGGGACTGTATCTTGTTGAACATAGATAATAGTTCAGGGTCTTTCAATCTGTTTTCCGCCTGTTGCTCCACATTGCCGTAGATTAAAGCATCGGTAGAAGAATGCAGGACATCTGCCATTTTTTTAATCACTTCCAGAGTAGGCTGTGTCAGCTCACGCTCATATCTTGAGATATGGGTGGAGTGCATTCCGATAAGTTCTGCAAGTTCACCCTGCGAGATATTGCGCTCAGCTCTTAGCTGTTTTAAGTTCTCTCCGAAAGAAGCCATATAATACGTATTTATCCTGCTATATAATACAAATGTTTTATATAAGAGTGTCACAAAATTAAATAAAAAAGAAGCATAAAATATCAAATGGAGTAAAAAAGGAAGCAGATATATTTTGCAGGATAAAACATGTTGTATAAGTTTGTAGTCAAATATGCTTATAGTAAAAAAGTAGAAATTTTATTGCTGACAAAAACCTGCACACTATGAAAAACGCAATCAATACGGAAAATCCGAACCAGCTCAATTATGAAAATCAAATCCTGCATATCTCTGTATTAGGCGGGATAAGGTTGGAGGGACTGGACAGGTTACGGGTCACTCTCAAACTCTACAACCCTCAAACTCCATTAATCGCAGTGAGGCATAATCTGGATTTATACAATGATACGCAGGTAGAGAAACTGATAAGAAAGACAGCAAGCAAACTGGAAATAGGACATTCGGTTATAGAAGCGTGCATCAATGAGCTTATAGAAGAACTGGAAAAATACAGGCTGGAACAGTTAGAGAACCAAGATACAAGAGAAAAGATAAAAGACCTTACCGAAGAAGAAAGAAAAAAATCTTTAGAACTCTTGGAATCCGAAAACCTTTTGGAAAGAACCAACGACCTGATAGGGCAAAGCGGAGTTATAGGAGAAATCGACAACAGATTATAATGTATCTGATATTTACAAGCAGAAAAAGAAATCAACCATTGCACGTAGTAAGTTTAGGCAGTAGCGGAACAGGAAAAACACATTTACAGGAATCCATCGGAAACCTGATACCGGATGAAGAGAAGATAGAAATCACAACCTTATCGGAAAACGCCTTCTATTACTTCGGTCAGCAGGAACTAAAAAATAAATTAATCCTTATAGAAGATCTGGACGGAGTCCTACAGGCATTATATCCATTGAGAGAATTACAATCCAAAAAGAAGATAAGCAAAACCGTAGCTTTTAAAAATACCAAGGGAGAAACCAAAAGTGTACATATCACTGTGGAAGGACCCGTATGTGTAGCAGGTTGCACCACGCAGGAAAGTATCTATGAGGACAACGCCAACCGTAGTTTTTTACTCTATCTTGACGAATCCCCCGAACAGGACGAGAAGATAATGGACTACCAGCGGAAATTATCGGCAGGAAAAATAGACATCACCAGTAAACAAAATGCGATAAGAATATTACAAAACAGCCAAAGATTATTAGAGAATATCAAAGTTGTAAATCCTTATGCAGAATATCTACAGCTCCCGAAAGAGATATTGAAACCTAGAAGAACTAATGCCCATTACCTACAATTTATAGAAGTAGTGACATACTATAGTCAATACCAAAGAGAAAAAAAGTAGATGAATCCACAGGCGAGGAATATATAGAGACCACGATAGAAGATATCAGAAATGCCAATGAACTTTTGAAAGAAATATTGTTGCGTAAAAGTGATTTGCTCACGGGAAACAGCAGAAATCAGATAGAGAAATTTAAAGCTACATTGGAAAATCCGGGACAGACATTTACAAACCTGCAATTACGCTACAATCTGAAAGTGACGAAGACCACAGCGCAGAGATATCTGAATGGGTGGCAGGAGGTAGGACTGATAAAGAAGATGCAGAACAAAGAGACCCAGACCTATTATTATCAATTGATTGACGAGAACGAATATCAGAATCTCGGAAATAAAATCAATGAGATATTAGAAAACGCTTTATTACAGATAGAATCAATCAATTATCGTTCATCAATTATCAATAATAGCGAACCAACCGAAACAGACCGAAACATCACTACAAGTGTGTCGGATAAAACCAGTGCAGTAAAGGAAAAAGTGCAACCGAAACAGCGGAACGCCCAAAAGGATAAGACCATTGAAATCGAAGATTAGACGGAGTCAAAAAACAGAATCGGAAATATGATAAAATTACCTTTGGAAAATACAAGCTATCTGCATCTGGTCAAAGCCTTCAAGGAGTGGCTGGATATATTGGGATATGCACAGGGAACGGTGTACAATCTGCCAATTAAGAGCAGGGAGTTTTTGCACTTCTTGGAAAAGAACAATATCCATCAGCTGAATCAATTATCCTATCAGACCATCAAAGATTATTACAACTATATACAGGTCAGAGAGAATGAGATAGAAGGCGGTTCATTGAGCAACCATTATATCAACTCCCATACGTTCGCACTGGAAAAGTTCTTCGAGTTCTTGAGACATAAAGGTGTAACGAATTTACCCGAAATCAACCTGCGGAGATTAGAGATAGACAAGTTCAAAAGAGAGATACTCACGATAGAAGAGATAAAGGAACTCTACCAAATTATAGAGGAGCAGGAGTGTATCACACCGAAACAGGAAGCTCTCAATTATCAGGATAAGGTCATACTGGCTGTATATTATGGCTGTGGACTTAGAAGAAGCGAGGGCAGGGCACTCTGTCTGGAAGATATCAATCTGGACACCAAGATACTGCACGTAAAGAACGGGAAAGGCAACAAGCAGAGACTGATACCTTTCAATGACAAGATAAAGGAATATTTTACCAGCTGGATATATGAGTACCGTATGATATTGGTAAAGGATAAGACAGAGCCACATCTTTTGGTAGGGAATCTTGGCAGACCGATAGGCTGCGAGATATTGAGGAATCGGGTAAGGAGACTGATACTACAGAGTAATAATATCAAACTGAAAGAGAAGCACATCACATTACACAGTCTGAGACACAGCATTGCCACGCATTTATTGGCAGGAGGAATGGACATACAGAAAGTACAGAAATTTTTAGGACACAGCTGTCTTGATACTACAGAGATATACACTCATCTAATCGAAGAAACGAAAAAATAATGGACTTTAAAAGTTACTTGAAGAATACGGAACACTCCAGGACCACGATAGAGCATTATTATATGCACACGATGGAATTTATCAGCTTCCTTGAGAAAGATAATACAGATGTTGAAGAATGTACGGAAAAGGAAATAATGCTGTACCTGCAATATTTACAGAAAAAGAAGATATCCCAGGCAACAAAGAAGATAAGGATATATGCATTGAAACAGTTCTTCGATTATCAGATAGAAGTTGGAAAAAGAAGGGACAATCCAGCAAGAAGGATAAAGATAAAGGGAGCACAGAAACAGAAAGCCTATCAGATACTTACGATGCAGGAATTGCAGAACATCTATCAGAACTACGAAATCCCGAAAACGAATGATGAAAGAAGCCATCACAATTGGTTCGATACATACAGGCTGAGCAGGGAAAGGAATAAGGTCATTATCGGATTACTCATTTATCAGGGAATAACAACTGCAGAAGTTGACAGAATCCTGATAGAGGATTTAGATTTACGAAATGGAAAGATAGATATCAGAGGCGGAAGAATCGGCAGGGACAGGACATTAGAACTAAAGTCTCATCAGATAATGGACTTGATGGAATATCAATATAAGACCCGTGCAGAACTTTTGAAATATCAAAGTAACTCCGAAACGCAGAAACTGTTTTTATGTCCTCCGCCATCTGGAAAGACCAAGGCAGAAGATAAAGGGAAACTGAATATATATGATGCGCTGACAACAGAACTGAAAAAGCAACATCCAAAACTCATCAACCTGCAGCATATCAGAACCTCGGTCATTACCTATTGGTTGAAAAAATATAATCTGCGACAAGTTCAATACAGGGCAGGGCATAAAAATATCTACTCCACAGAGCTATATCTTGTTAATGATATGGAAGATTTACAAAGCGAAATAAATCAATATCATCCCTTGAGTTGAAACAATATGAAACACAAAACGAAACAGGACGAACTAAAACGGTACAGAATGAAACAGAATGAAACGCTGTTTTTAGATTTTAGGTTTTTTTTATATGGTGTTGTTGTCCCATAAAAGAGACAAGCTCTTCTTTTTTTAAAGGAGAAATCAAGGACAAAATATCATTCTTTAGGAAAGAAAAAATCCCTAAAACAGAAGAAATAATACCAATGATTGTCCAGAAGTCCATAACACAAATGTAGTGAAAAAAATAAATTGGAATAATCTGTAGTCAGTATTTTAAGATAAATCATATAAGCTTTTTACAACCTGAAATTAATTGATAGCGTTAGTTAAACTATAGTCAATTTTTTGCGAATAAAAAGCTCAGTTTTTTGATTAAAGAATATTAATAAAATATGTTTTTGCGAACAAAAAACAATGAAAAAAATTTAAATGGTGTTTAAATGACGTTTAAATAGCATTTAAATGATTATGGCGCCTGAAAAAAGGTTTTTTTTATATTGCCCATAAGGGCTAAGTCTTCATTTTTTAAAAAGGAAAATAGAGACATAGCATCATTTTTTAGGAAAGAAAAAATCCCTAAAACAGAAGAAACAACACCTATGAATGTCCAAAAATCCATAATACAAATATAATGGAAAAAATGAAATGAAATAGCCCAACGCTTGCATTTTGATTAAATATCCCGCCCGCCAGGCAAAAAAAGACATTTTCCCCAGCCCCAAATCCAACATACTCCGACGCTAATCGCCACAGCAAATTACATAATAGGCATTATACGCAAACTGCCAACGCAAACCGTTGCCCTCCACTCCGCAGGCTCCGTTACGTGCAAGCCAGCACCATCTTCGCCTATAATGCGATATTATGTAAAATGCTTTCCGTGCAACGGGCAAAACCCTTATGCGCCAACCGCTTCCCACCTTCCCCGAATCCCTTGCCATCGAGGAAAAAGACTTTTTTCCCAGCACCTGCAACCACCCCGAATAAGGAAAAATGCCCCACCGCATATCGTGTAGTACCTTTACAGGTTTTGTCTGAAAATCGACGAGCCAGAGATGTTAAAATGTGGATAAAACCACATCGAATCCAACTGCTGTTTTACCCACATTTTAACATCCACAACAACAGCGACAACAAAACCGCCAGAACCACAAAACATATCCAAAAAAGTATATATTTGTATACTAAAATAGTCCGCCTGGCAGGGCGGACTACTAAAAACTAAATTGAACGAAGTGATTGAGCTACTCTTATTTGCCAATCACTTTTTTGCTTTTCTGACATTACCGGAAACAATAATCAAAGAAATCATTGCTACAATAATTAGGAAAAGCAAAGCGAGAAATAATATAGATAGTTCCATAATGTAAAACTAAGTGCATTTATTTTAAAAATACTGCCATTATTTTGTCCACTTTTTAAAGTGCCCACAAATTTAAATTTATTAATACTAAAAATATTGCCACTATTATGTCAGTGATTGGAGGCAAATAAAGTGAAAGTCTACTCACAAACAAAATTATTTTTGGGTGAGTTACTTGTGTATTTTTTTTCAATTGAAAAAGAAAAAAAAGAGAATGCAGATATAATGATATCCCATAGATATCCCGAGTATGAGCCGTAGATGAGCCGATAAGTGTCGGTCATCTGCCGTCTTACTTTCTTGGAGCTTTTATAGATCCTTTTTGATAAAGCGAAAAACAAAGGCAAAAGAAAAGCCCTCCCGACCGGCAGGGCTTTATATACAAAACAACATTGAACCTGCTTAGAAAACGCCAATTATCTGCATCGTATTACCTTGGGCTAACAGATAGTCCGTTCCGCTTACTTCTTGGTAAAACTCAATGCCTAGACAGGTTACTACACTTACATCTTTATCTGGTATGATTGCATTGGGAATGGTCACAGTCAATGCGAAATCAACAGCCTTGTTATCAAGTGCCGTTACCGCTCCGCTAGTGGTATTGCCCAATGCATTTTGAATAGGATTATCAGGTTCATAGTTACGGGTACTGTCGTCAAAGCTGTAATCGGATACAAGACCGCACGCCAGCACCAGGCGAAACTTAGTTGCTCCCGCAGGAGCTTTTATGAAATTGATAGGGACAAAGCTCGGAACTGTTACAGATACCTCAGTAAGGTCTGTATTGGCTTCCAGCTCATAGGGCGCATTAAAAACGCTTGTAAAACTGACCTTGTCATTAAGCTCCAATCCTCTCAGCATATCTTTACTGGCGGTTAGTGCGATAGGTCTCTGACCCCTTACGCCCGTAGCACGGCTGTTAATGCTTTTGAATACGGCTGTAAGCTTTGCGGTAAGGTTGCTTCCGCCCATAGTCTGTACAACACTGCTCAAGGCAGTACGAAGGGCTTTGCCTACTTTGGCAGCACCTCCGAACTCCTTATTGTTCTCCCGGGTTCTTACAAAGTTAGCCCCGCTGTTAATTTGTTCTTTGGTAGGTCCCCCGGCGGTTCTGGCAAGGTACTCGCCGTTGGAGGTATAAAAAGATAAACCTCCGATGTTTCCTACTAATTTAATAATGCCTTTTTGTCTGCTCATAATATGTTGATTTAAGGGTTACATATCAGAGAAGTAAACAGAAATGCAAATAATGGCGTTAATTAATCGTATAACAAAAAACAATATAATTTATTGTACGATAATTATGAAAATAATAAATTTGCTGAAGTCTTGATAGAGAAGATGTGAATAAAATTAACTTTTGTTAATTGGCGGAGTCCACTATGAGCAAAAGTCAAGTTTTTAAAAATCAGGACAAAGCCGAACGAAAGGAGGTGCAGAATTTTGTGTAAGCCGTATAAACTACAAGTACAACCAGAAGGAGCTGCAGGAAACGGGAATGTATGACTATGGCTGGAGGCAGTATATGCCGGATATCGGGAAGTGGAACGGGATGGATAAGCTCTCTGAAACTTATAGCTCTCATTCTCCTTATACGTATGTGATGAACAACCCTGCAATGAACTTTGACCCAGATGGGAGGTATGCTGACAACTGGCTACAGGATATGTGGAATAATACAAAATCCTCAAGTACCTGGACAAATAACGGAAATGGTACTTTCTCAGGTGGGGAAACTAAAGGCAGTGACCCGGGCAAAGGACTCTTTCAAAGCATAGGGGCATTCTTTGGGAATATCTTTAATGGTATCTTTGGAAGCAGTGCAAGAAGGGATGCACAGATAACAACCGTACTTCCTGGAGCAGAAGTTACTAAGAAACCGATTGTAATTCCTGGAGAAGTAATATTTGAAGGGAATGATACTAACGATATTTCTGGTCTTGGTGCCATATCGTCACTAATGTTTAATGCTATTTTGGGAGGAGGAGCAGATCCATATTCGGCTATTGGGAATTCAGGCGTTGGTCCCTATGCAAATGAAAGAGAAGTATTAGGAATGGTTGTAACGACTTTTGCTAATCCAGAAGCAGGTTTGGAAAGCGGAGGAAAAAATATTGTACAGAAATTACTCACTAAAGAAGGTTTAGAAATTAGTAAACATGCCACAGCACGAATGCTGGAAAGAGGAATATCTGAAAAAATGGTGGAAGTAGGTATTTCAAAAGGGACAAAGTATCTTGACCCTAAAAATGGAACATTCAATTATGTTCTTAAAAATGGCTTCGCTTCAGGAAAAGATCTGTTAATTGGTGTTAGCCCTCAAACCGGTAAAGTGGTTACGGTTTTAAGAGGAAATAATTTAATAAATAAAAGGTTTATCCTACAATAGAATATGGAGATTTTACAAAAAATATTAATTGATAAAATAAATAGAAAAAGGCTTATTTCGGAATTTCAAGAATTAATTTGGAGTGATGAAAATGCAAATGATATTTTATCAGAGCTCGCATATGATTTAGATTTTTATGAACCTAACGAAGAATGGAGACAAGAAGCTACTCATTATTATGATGACGAAAGGTTGGAAAATGAAATAAAATCAGCATTAAAAAAAATAGAGGAGCGGAAAAATTACGACACTGAAACAAATTGACTGGAGAATTTGGTCATGTTCCAAACAAGTTGGTAAATAAAAATAGTATTGACATTCAATACTATTTTTATAGAAATAAGATAGGAAAATAAAGTTTGAAATGGTATTGTAGATAGCCAGAAAAGGGAAATTAGAAAACAGGCTATCTAAAATGCTGAGAATCATAAAAGGTGTTTCAGATGTGTTGGTGGAACTGCTACAGTATATGCCGGACATCGGTAGGTGGAACGGGATGGATCAGCTGGCAGAAAGTTATAGTTCTTTCTCTCCTTATGCTTATGTTGTCAATAATCCTACAATGTTAACAGATCCCGATGGGAGATGGATTGATGGAAATGGTAATATGAGTGACAGATCTGGACAGACGAGTTTTTTACACGGACAGTCTTACCAGCCATTATTGTCCATGGGTAATAATGGTATGATGAGTAATCCTTTATATCAATATTATTCTGCAACTAGTAGTGGGGCTACATTTACAGGAGCTAATGCCGGATCTATATTTAATTATCTTCGCGATGGAGGTGCTGTGTCATTTAAGAATGGATATATGAGTTGGTGGACAAATGCGCCAGGTGTTGATACTATGGAAATTATTGGAAATGACGAAGCTGATATAAGAATGTATGGAGTTATTCAGAATAAGGTTAAAGTTTCGCAATCAGGTGGTAATTACTGGTCATTCCTGAATGATGCCAGTAGTGTACAGGCTAAGACAGATTTTGCAATAGGAAGCACATTAGGGCTAGCCGACCAGATTGCAGGAGATCTGTTAAATAGTGGTAAGATGATAAAAGCTTCTAACCCATTTAATCTTTATAACCTTAGAAGAGTGAATGGTGCCCTTAATGGTAACCGCTACATCTCTGCTAACAAATTCATCAGCCGTGCAAGGATGTTAAGGTATGTTTCTGATAGTAAAGTTGTAAAGGGGGTTAGTTATGCCGGATTATTTCTTTCGTTTGAACAATTTAGACAATCACATCATCCCGGATATATTTCTAGGGGTATTGTTGGATTTCTTGCAGGTGATATACCTTACGTAGGACCGGCTATAGCAATGGGCATCGATCAGACCAATGTTGATTACTGGAATATTTGGACAATGGTAGATGAAATCCAGGGAACCCATAAATATGATAATTATTAAAATGAGAAATATAATTTTAAAAATCAAGAATGCATATCTGTATGCCTATTATGAATGTTATCTACAACAGCATTATTATTATAGAGACCATAGAAATAAAAATTTTTATTCAATAACGACTCTTGGTGCTGTTATTGGTTTTTTACTAATTTTTCCTTCCGTTATTTTTTTCGGAAATAAGTTTAATATAGGAAAATTAATGTATGTGTTCCTTATTATAATTGCTTATTCACACATATTCTTAACATCAAAATTGGTAGGCGGGGATAAAGATCTGACTGAAGATATCAATGCCTTTTATGCAGATAAGAAAATAGTAAAAGAGTCTAAAGGGATTGTATTTGGTTTTGTGATATTATGTGTATTATTTTGGGTATGGGTAATTATGTATGGTAATGAATAAATTAAAGAATGCATATCTGTATGCCTATTATGAGTGTTATTTACAACAGCATCATTATTATAGAGATCATAGGAATAAAAATTTTTATGCTATTACAACCCTTGGAGCTGGGGATAAAAAAATATATGTATATTTTAATAATTATAGGAATTTATCTTCACGTATTTATTACTACAAGAATGATAGGAGATAATGATTTAACTGAAAAAATAAACACCTTCTACTCAGATAAAAAAACGGTAAAACAATCTAAAAGAATTGTTTTAGTATTTGTTATTCTATGTGTATTATTTTGGGTTTTTGCGATTAGGTTCCCAAACAAGTTGATAAATAAAAACAGTATTGAATATTCAATACTGTTTTTATAGAAATAACGTAGGAAATAAAGTTTGAAATAGTATTACAGATAGCCAGAACAAAAGAAAATATAAAATAGGTTATCTAACATATTGAGAACCATAAAAGGTGTTCCAGATGTGTTGGTCTAAGAAAGTACTGTAAATTTCAATGCGAGGGTACTATTGGAGATAACCTCGAGCTTCCGTTCAAGTCTTATCGAGGCATAAGTCTTACTCTTATCGAGGCATAAGTCTTGCTCTTATCGGGGCATAAGTTTTACTCTTATCGAAGCATAAGAATAACTCTTATGGTGCGATAAGAATATTTTCTATCGAATGAGTCACGATTACGGAAATTACTAAGCACGTTTGCCACCATTACAAGATGCCGAAGGCTTTTATGATTATGAGAATAAGCGTTATATTTACCAGTACAAAGACCATTTGGGTAATGTTCGTTTGAGCTACTCCAAGGGCAGCGCAGGTGTTCTGGAAACGATCGACAGTAATGACTACTATCCGTTTGGGATGAACCACAGGAAGGAGGACACGCAGAGTTATTTTGGTGCGGGCGGTAATTATGTCAATTACAAGTACAACCAGAAGGAGCTGCAGGAAACGGGAATGTATGACTATGGCTGGAGGCAGTACATGCCTGATATCGGGAAGTGGAACGGGATGGATAAGCTGAGTGAAAAGTTCAGCAACGCAAGCCCATATGCTTATGTAATGAACAATCCTGTTATGTTTCTTGACCCTGACGGTAGAGATAAGGCACCTTCAACAGGTAATTGGTTACAAGATATGTGGAACAGTACTACTTCATATAGTTCCTGGACCAATACAGGAAACGGTTTCTTTACAGGAGGAGAGGTTGAAGGAGGAATATCACACGAGCAGTTTACATCGTTCTATAACTTTCTTAGTAGTGGTCAGACGGGAAATTTTAGGTATTGGACAGGCACAACAAGCACAACTACAAGCCATGTTTATAATTCTTCTGAGAATATTTCCTTGTCAACATCAGCAGATACTGGGGTTTTAAATGAGATAAGGATTAAGGACAATGGCTTTTGGAATGATGTGTGGAATAAAACGGCGGATTTCTTCAAAGAACACTTTTATGCTGAAGGAACTGCAGCATTAAAGCATGGATTTTATGCAAGTGTTTTACTTAAAAATGGATTTGGAGGAACATTAGGAGAATATACTGAGGATAGAATCACATATTCTACAGATAATATTCATCATTTCAAAAAGAGTAATACAAGTAAATTTGAAATTTCAGGAGCGTTCGAATATGGCGGAGGATACACATATGATACAGAAAATAATACTAACCAATTTACGATTGGTGCATATACATTCGGTGCTGAAATTACAAAGAACAATATTTTTGTGGGCTGGGCGCCTAATATTAATGTTGGTGTTGGTGTAGGCGGTGAAGCAGGTGTAAAAATTGGATTCAACTTTCCTACAAGCGGCTGGTTTAATTCTGATAAATGGTAAATAATATAAAAATGTATAAAATTTCAAGTAAGTTAACCAATTTCAATGTTAAAGTGTTGCCATGGATTTTATTGATCTGTGCAATAGTTCTCTTTTTATTATATTTAAAAACAAAGTTTGATTTCCTAATTGCTATTTCGATTCTTTTTATTTTTTATTTATTATTGTGGTATTTTAGGGTAAGAAAACTTCAAGTTGTAT
>NQWY01019751.1:0-11989 GCA_019425655.1 Rhizophagus prolifer
TAAAATATAATAAAGTAAAATTACAATAACTAGAAGACTACAAATTCAAGAACAAAATCAAAAAGTAATTACATCACAAAGATAAGAAAATCATGTCCTAATGATAAAAACATGAAAATCAAAATAAAATTGTAGAAGATAATCATATCCCAGGATAAAAAACACAAAGATCAAGAATAATATATATAAAAAGGTTAATCAAATCCTAATAGAATGCAAAGATCAAAATTAATATCAAAGGTGAAGTCCATGAAAAAAGAAAATTGAGAATGTTAGTGATGCTCCCAAACCGAAAAAGAATAAAACATGAAATCAAATCAGGTCATCCAACTTACAATTTCAAAGTCTAGGTCAAAGTCCAAAGCCATTCCTAAAAAAAGATAGAGAGACGTTTCCAAATCAAAAAAAAATTAATTATTATCAAGGAACCCACTTTGCAATTTCAAAGTCCAGATCAAAGTCCAAAGCTATTTCTAAAAAAAAAGAGAAAGAGAGAAACGTTCCAAATCAAAAAATATTATTTATCTTGGCACCAAGTCCAGGTTGAAGGCTGAAGCAATTTCTAGAAAAAAAAAGAGAAAGAGAGAGAATGTACACCGGGAGTGTTATATGCAGAACCATACAGTACATACAAAGTACCAATCAATCATTGACTTAACAGTCAAGTGGGTGGATAGTCCTTCTGAAACATAACATTCCCAAACCAAAAAAAATTATTACTAAAACATCCACCTTTGCAATTTCAAAGTCCAAAGTTCAAAGCAATTCCCTATAAAAAAAAGTAGGTATGTTTTTATACTGAGAAGAAGTCTAGATACGTCTAGATATGCCTAGATATGCTTAGAGATACGGCGAAATGCACAATTCTGTAGATACGTTATGTATACAGAGATACTGAAAAACGTTATCATGTGAAACGCAGAAATGCAGAATTGTGCATTTTTCCGTATCTCTAAACGTAACTAGATGTATCTAAACGTATCTCTTATCTCTCAGTATACAAAACATATCTTTTAATATAAAAACGTAACTACTTTTTTTATAGGGATTTCTGCTAAAAAAAACCACAACATCCACCTTGCAATCAAAGTCCAGGATAAAATCTACATCACTCTTTCCTAAAAAAAGAGAGTTTTTTAAAAAAAATAAACAGTTTAATAGCTTTAGATTAAGTAGCTTTAGAATAAGTATAAGGTGTGGATTAACTCAATTTTCAAGTAGGTGGACTTAACATGATTATCAAATAAAAAATCGTATCTATATTATTGTGGCACAGTAAACAAATTATGCTAAAATAACGACATACCATGAAAGTAGTGGTTAATATTTTACTACATTTCGAATATTGTAACAATAAGCGCTGAACTATCTATTGAAATTTCAGTTCATTAACTGCAATTAAATAATTTTTTAATCTTGTCCAAAACACAATACTATTAACTCAGAGGAAAATTTTATTTCGAACAAATTAATTCCATTTAACTCCAAATTCTCTAGTTATTTTCCAGAATTAATAATATTGTAATAATTCTTAAAATAAATAATTCGTACGAAATTTTTTTGTGCTACATGATCAACATATTTCGTCATAATACGGTCCTAACGTCCGGGTCTGACAAAAGATCAGCGCCGTGGTTGATAAAATTGTCGGCACAGTGATCGAGTAGAATTCCCAATTTAACCTAACATTCTATTGTGAAAAGTAACCATTAATTGTTCTTCGAATATTGTTTTATTTTCTTGAAAAACTAATAAATTCACAATATTCCTTATATTAACAGAAATAGAAATCTAAATCCCGATAAATTTATGATAGAAATGATTACCAAACTTCATTCGAGTTATCAATAAACGACTTACTTTTTTTATATAAAAGAGTGTAATAAAAAAAAAAGAATTCCATTCTAACCAAATTACTTGTTAAAATGCATAGCATTGAACTCATTGAAATTTTTAGTGTTGTATTACTTAACAGATAGAGTATCATATGATTTATACTTATTTTATAGTTATCGTGTACAACATCAGTTTCAGGGTTGAAATTAATTTAATTTATCGATGACAATTTATCAGAAAAAAAATTTATATAGATTATAAAGTTTAGAAATTAAAAACAGAAACGTTTGCAGTATCATCGTACTTTTACAAGTAAGAAAATCATGAAATTAGTAATTAATTATCGATATATATGGGTTCTGTGTGCTAAATATTTTATAAACGAAAAGTGATACAAAGGGGGTTGATTACTATATTTATGACATTTAGAGTACCAAATAAACTAAAATAGCCCAATGACGTACAAAAAAAATCATTCATGATCTACAAGATCTGCACAAAAAACAAAAACTGAATTTAAAAGTCCGAGACACTTAACTCTAGAAAAGTAAAATGTTTTACGGAAAAAAGTATAACAATACGAATTCTGATTCCCAGTATTGTCGCAGATATACCTTAAATACACAACATTGAATCCTTTTAATTAATTTTTCAGTCGTAATTTTAAATTTCTCATTCGTCGACTGCCTAACAATTTTTCGTTGTTAAATTAATATAACAATGATTTTTATACAGATACAAGCGTACGCTGGATTTTTGGCTGGGGCAGTTGTGATGGTACGTTATTTTTGTTTTTTCTTGATTTCTATACAGATTTCCCTTCATAATATGATCCTATCATTCCTTCTGTACAAAACTCGTCAAACAAATATATCTAATATTCTTAAAATTATTTTCAATTTTGGCAATGTTTTACGTTTTGGCTCTACGTGGGGTACCTATATGACATCAGAAGTAGCTACATTACTTCAGTGTACATCTCTCCAATACGTTGCATACATTGGAAACATTCTTGCAAGAGTGTCATTAACAGGTTTCTTATTATGGCGATTGAAACAATTACATAATTCTAAATTAGATAATTGGATCTACCTTACATTATTTTTACTCAGAGCTGGCTTTGGGGTAAGTAAATAGTTTTGTCCATAAATTTTTATTAAAGAAAATATCAATAAAATTTTTAATTTTTCAGGTCGTACAACTTGGTTTTCAACGACCGGGAACAGTTTATCTTCCCGAACAGAATATAATTATTTGTGATCCTAACGAAGTAACCTCAAGAATTTATGTAGTGATTTCAGTTGTCATCGAGTTTCTTGTTGACATCTTCGTATCCGTTCGTTTAGTTCAAGTATTACGTAATGCCAATCAAAATGCTGCTCAAATATCTTCTAATACGGTAAATAGAAGCAAGCGAACAATATTCACAGCCGTCATGTACTGGAATTTTTTGCGATTATTCGTGGCTTTTGTTTTTCATTTTGCACCAATCTTGAATTTTATCAGTAACGCTCTTGATGAAGTCAGAACTATCACGACGCAATGTCTAATAAACATAATCTTATCTTATGTGATTACTGTTGATGCAGAAATTGTGCAAGTCATTGAGGGTAGAGAAAATAAGAATGGCAACTCAGCAGGAACCGATAAACCTTTTAAAAGTATGCAGAATCCTCGTGCATCACCACACTATAGTAGTTATTCATCTAAATCACATACTGTGCCTCCCACATATTCATCACATTTTAAAGGAACTCACAACCAGATTGATGATAATAAAGTAGCAGTTGTATCAATGAAGAGATTATCGTTCTATGAATGGGCAAATGCTGTGGTGAGGAACCAAAATAATGAACAATATGATGAACATAAACAAGAACAATATGGTAATGATAATAATACGGAAGAAATTGTAATTGATGGACCTTCGGAAGTTTCTAGAGGAGATTTAGAAAAAGGCTCCGCAGCAAATCGTAGAGATAATAATTCAAGCAGCTCTACATCAGTGACAGAAAAGTCAACACTAGATGAAAATTCGGACATTACTATTCATTAATTTAAAATTTACTTTTTCACAAAATAACAAAAAATTATTATAATTTAATTTAAAGAGTCTTTTATTTTAGGAAAACCATAAATATGCAAAAAAAAAAAATTATTATACAATTTTTGAAGAAAGAAAGAAATATCAATATTTTCTCTTTATGCAAATTATTAATTAAGTGAAAAAATGACATACATAAAAATACAAATAAATGATGAAATAAGGCATAAATATAATTTTTTATTTATACACATAATATTATCGATTATCAAACATGTACTTTACTGAACAAAATAAAAAATATAATTAAATATCACGTTTTCTTCCATGTCCCGTATATCGTGTTGTAGTAATTGTAATACCATTTCTGTACGTCTTATCTATGAATATCAACAAAATTTTACGTTCACATGAACTCAAGTGGCTGATGTGGCTAATAATTATGATATCTATTTTATATTGGTTAAATATCAGCATCGATGTTTATGAAAATATAATATTATCAAGCAGATAATAATTATTAACTAGGAAACGGGGAACGTTGTGAGTCCAGAGGAAAAAGAATATAATTAAAGTTTTTTATTGGCTAACGATCACGCAAGTGGAAAGAGAAACTCTCGTGTCCATATATATTGTCCAGAGCGAGCGAAGGATAATTAATTCTAAATTATTTGCTTAAATCATTTAACAAATATTGATGACAGCTCAGTTGTTTCCGTTGCAACAAATTATTTTTTTTTAATAATAACAGATAACAATTAATTATATGAAGATCAAAATATTATCGTTTAAAAATAGTATATCTTATTAATAAAATAAATATTCGAATATCAATATTCGCCGGTTTTTTATCTGTAAAATAATGTGATTATAAATTTGTTTAATTTTTTTTTGTAAAATTGAAGAATATCTTTTTTTCTTATCACAAAGTTTTCACTTTAACGAATAATAGTTTAAAATATAAAATCAATCCTACAGACTAATAGTAACCGTTATATTTTTTTTTTTCAAACCAAAAATTTAACTACTTCAAATAACAATAGAGTTACACACCAAACAAAGGACAATTTATACATTCCTATCGGCCTAATTTAACTAAATGGATTGAAAAGTTGATTATAAAACTCCATGATTATACAGAAATATTTGAAAAAAAAAGAAAATTTAGACTCTAAGCGTACGTATTGGCATAAAATCACGTGATCGAGAGGCGTAAAATCTTTGTAAATCTTGCGCAATGCAAGCCTTTATTGTATAGTATGTATCACTATACTACACCAAATTATTAAAAAATGTAGCCAAAGATGCAGATATGCAAAATTTACTATATCTCACGGCCAAATTAAATTTTGCGCCGCAATCATTATTACGTCATTTTACTGCAGTACTACATTCAATGTATGTATTGTACAATAATAATGAATAATACGGGCGTTAAATCGCAATGTATTTATTTATTGAAAAGCATAAGTATTCTTGATAGATCATCATAAAATGTGTTCATAATTAAATAAATAATCGGGCAACAAATAATAAAAAAGTATTTTAAAATTTTCTCATAATTATAACAAAAGCAAAATTTGAAGAGATTAAAAGAAATTTAAAAATGGACTATTGTCAAAAAGATATTAATCATAGATTAAATTCTCAATTACTAGGTGAACATAAACTTTCAGAATTACTTCAAACTTTTAATAGAATTGATATGAAGGAGTTAGGACCTACAACTCAAAATATTCATAATTGTATATTTGAGGAGGATTTAAGTTTTATAATTGATGAACTAGTCAATCTTATATTTAAGGAACTAAATGAAGGAAAGGAACAAAATGTGATAAAACAGCATGTTTTTGATCATATTAATGAAATAAATCCACAAGAAGTTTGTAACTGGCTTGTGAATAATCAACTTAATTCAAACTCTATCTATTTGTTTGGATATTTTAATTATCATGGGATTGGAACTAACATTAATAAGCAAAAGGCATTTGAATTAATTCAAAATGCTGCTAAATTAGAAAACAATTTAGCTCAGCTAGACCTTTCTAGTATGTATATACATGGAAAAGACGTTGATAAAGATCATAACTTAGCTTTTGAATTATCTAAAAAGTTGGCGGAAAGGGAATATCCAAATGCGATGAATAGGTTAGGTTATTGTTTTGAAATTGGGATTGGAACTGATGTTAACTTACAAAAGGCATTTGAAATGTATCAGAAGGCAGCAAATTTAGGAAATATGATTGCTCAATGTAATCTTGGGTTATTTTATAAAAATGGAAAGGCTGCTGCGCAAGATAATGACAAAGCCTTTGAATTGTTTAAAGAATCAGCCTCAGGAGGATTTTCCGGTGGGATTTCTATGTTAGGCCGTTGCTATTATCTTGGAATTGGAACTAGTACTAATAAACAAAAGGCATTCGAGTTATATCAAAAGGCAGCAAGTATGGGAAATTATATAGCTCAGTATAATCTTGCTAATTTGTACTTACGTGGAGATTACGTCGTAAAAGATATTAATCGGGCGATTTATTGGTATAAAAAATCTGCTGAACAAGGATGCCAGTGGGCTCAAGATAAATTAAAGAACCTTTTAAAAGATAATTTGTAATTTGTAATGAACTTATACTCGTTTAAATTTTTGAAATTCTCGTCATCATTTCTTTCAAAATCATAATTAGGTATTTTATAATTACAGTATGTGCTCTTACGGATTAAGTCGATCGATAATCACTTAGAAGAATAATTATAATAGTACATATCGATTTGTGGCTATTGAATATTATGCATGGTATGTTACTCAAGACATATAAATTTTCTTTCTTCTGTCGTTAACATAATTATCCTTACACTAAACAAAGGACGATTTTTTTGATTGATTGTATGTCCTCTTATCCTATTAATTGTAAAGCAATGCATCTTTTCAAATAAATAAATCGATTAATATGCTCAATTAAAACAAAATGTATCATCATACACAACACATATAATAACTATTAATCTATATAAATATTCTGCTATTTGAAACTTCTAACGTAAAGAACAAGTAACATTTATTTTTTTTTTTACCGCTGTTAAAGCAAATAACTATCATATCGAATAAAGTGCTTTTTTACACAAAGCTGGTAATTTTGGTCGATTGATTTTTTTGAAAATTTCATCGCAAAAAAAAAATGATATTGTCTCAAAATCATTGTTTATTGAGAATGCTCATACTTCGTATTATAAAATTAATTATTAGTGGGCATAACTTTACTATATTACTTTACATAAATTTAATAAAGCAAGAAATGCGAGTTGCCACAAAAAACTATTATTTTCTCGTTGAATAATAATCATTTATTAACTGTGGTTTTGATCGAAATTTGTTGTAATATTTCATGAAAAAACGTTTCTAAGAAATAATATTCGAAACGAACTACCTCTACCGTATTAACATGAGATATTATTATATCTTGGAAGAAAAATAAAATTTACCGTAAATAAGTACAGTACAGTCAAACTCTGATGATATAACGATATGTCGAGATTCATATGAAAAATTTAGAAATATTGTTACATAAAATTATATCGGCATTCATTTTTTCATATAGTGGGAAAGTAAAATTTATCGGTATCAGTTGTATCGAGTTTTTAATATATGTATATGTCGTATATCGAATATCGGTATATATATAAAAATATTAATTTAAACACGTTTAGATTGTTTATTTATTTTATATACGAATATATGTGATTGCAATGTACATTTAAAGTAAAGGATCAACCAACTTTAATAAAAAAAGATAGCGAATTCGAATGACTTCGAAGTTCGAACTACGCAGTAAAGAAAGATCAACCTGCACTCCTGCAGATCTTTGCGGCTGTGCAAGCAGATCTTCCGGCTATGTGCATGAATCATGCGCCATTAAATCATCCATACTGCAGTACTACATAAATATGTTGTGGTAAATTAAAATCATTTTGTAATCCGAGTTTTCCAGCCTTTTTAAATAAGAGTTAGCAAATTTGTTAACACATTTAATAGTAAGCACATTTAAATTAATATTCCGTCATTTTCAATCAGTTACACTAAAATTGTTTGTTGTGATTATGTTTTTTTAGATTATTCACAAAAATAAATAATAAAAATGGAGTATTATCAATCAGGTGTTAAGACCAAATTAAATTCAAATGAGCGACAAATTAATTCTGGTGACATTAACTCATCAAATTCTGATTATTCATCACATGGAGAATTAATTATTAAGAATTTTGATAAAATTAATTTGAGAGAAATAGAGCTCACAACTCAAAATATTCATGAAAATATATTTGAAGAGGATTTATGTAATGTGATTGATGAATTGGTTGAACTTTGTTTTAAAGATTTAAATAAAGGAATAGAAGAAAATATAAGAAAGCGACACTTTTTTGGTTATATGAATGATTATAATGTAAAACCAATAGAAGTTTATAATTGGCTTTTAAATAATCAAATTAATTCAAACTCTATTTATTTATTTGGATTTTTTAATTATTATGGGATTGAAACTAACACTAATAGTAAAAAAGCATTTGAATTAATTCAAAAAGCAGAAGGGTTAGGAAATAATGTAGCACAATTGTATCTCGCTAATATGTTTATTGATGGAGAAGGTGTTGAAAAAGATTATAAAAAAGCTTTTGAATTATCAAAAAAATCGGTAGAAAGAGAAGCTCCTGATGGGATGAATAAGTTAGGTTGTTGTTATGAATATGGTTTTGGAACTGATGTTAATATGAAAAAAGCATTTGAATTTTATCAAAAAGCAGCAGATTTAGGAAATTTACATGGAATGTATAACTTAGGAGATTGTTATGAAAATGGAATTGGAACGGACGTTGATAAGAAAAAGGCATTTAAACTATATCAAAAAGTAGCAGATTTAGGATATTCACATGGAATATACTACTTAGGACGTTGTTATAAAAAGGGAATTGGTACTGATATTGATGTGCATAAAGCATTTCAATTATATCAAAAAGCGGCAGATATGGGAAATGCAGATGGAGTAAATAGTTTAGGATGTTGTTATGATGGTGGTATTGGAACAGTTATTAATAAACAAAAAGCATTTAAATTATTTCAAAAAGCGGCAGATTTAGGTCATTTATATGGAATGAATAATTTAGGATATTGTTATTATAATGGTATTGGTACTGAAATCAATAAGAAAAAGGCGATTGAATTGTACCAAAAAGCAGCAAATTTAGGAAATAGATTGGCTCAATATAACCTTGCTAATATGTATAAACGTGGAAATTGGATTGAAAAGGATATTAATCAAGCAATTTATTGGTATAAAAAATCTGCTGAACAAGGATACCAATTGGCTCAAAAAAAATTAAAAAAACTTATAAAAGAGTGAACTATAGTATATTAAATCAATTTTAAATCAATTTAAAGATTTAGCAACATAATAAAAGTATCTTACCCTTATAATTGAAATCCTTCATAAATTTCTTATGTTTCTGAATATTCTTGAAGCAAAATTTTAATTGAACTGCTTTCCCATCTTTAATTATGTGCCCTTGTTCTTGTTTAATTGTATTTATTATAGTTTTTACCATTATCTTCAAAATAATGTATATGTAATTTTTCATTTATAAAAAACAAAAACATTGATTACAATTGCTAAATAAAATATTTAGTTAATGCGCTAATGTTTTGGTGTTGGAGCTAAATTAATTTCATTGCAATCGAATATAAAACCCTATTCTCATATTCAAGCAAGGATATCTAAAATTGCTGATTTCTTCCTTTTCCACCGCTATCTTTTGTTGTTTTCCTAAGGAAATAAGAAACTTGTTGATATTTTTTTTTCTACCGCTACTGCCAAACCAAAATGACGATAAATGTGCGGAAATGATATACTTGCACATGCATATATGGCATGATGTCGCTTGATAAAAGCTAGAATCTAAGAATTGGTGCAATCATGCACGTGCATCATTATAGGATCTTTTACGACATTATGAAGTAAATAAAAATTATTCCATAAACTTCTAATTTGAACTACTCGGGAATGTGGAAAAAGTTTACCAAATCAAAATGTTGAAGCACAGTTAATTTATCCTATCCCATTAAAGAAATATATTGCCAATTAATTGAACCTACTTTAAGCCATAAGTGAAATCTACTAACACGTATACGTTTCATTCCTTCAATAATTATATCTCTTGCTTTATCTTCCAAGTATTTCTAAATTTAAGTTCATCAATTACCAGTTGCCAAAGAACATCCGTAATGCGTAGCATCATATGTAACACATCCGGCACTCAATTTTGAAATGAATCATATCAAAAAGTAAAGGTTGAATGTAACCCTTATAAAATTTATAATTTTCACAAACTTGATCCATATTCTTACTTATTGTCCATTCATATGAAAAATTTTCCTGTTGCTCTTTGGATATTTCACACCATGGGCAAAAATATTTACTATTTGCCGCGTTCATTCCCAAACAAATCACAAGAAATTTCCAATCCGATGAGAAATAAAGATCAAATTTCCATTTTATACCTTGATCATCTATTAATCCTTCTTTTAGTTTTCTTAATTCCATAATTAAATATTCTAATGCAGTATACAAAATTTCATACTTCTCAATACCAGGATACAAAGCTATAGTATAATGACTATCTTCCTTATCATCGAGAATTGAGAAAGTAACCATTACGTGCTTTACTTTCTTCCCCATCGGAAGATATGCGTAAATATAGTATTTTAGGTTTTGTCAAAGACCTGGTATAAAAAATTTTAAAATATCAATAATATTTCGCCTCCCACCTTTACCAATTGATTGTTATCTGATAATAATGTCATATTAATAAGTGAAATTGGTATAATTTCATTTATTTCCCTTGTAATTTCCTTTCTTTCTGATGAAACTAACCATTCACGTGGCAAGTCGTACCAGATTGAAGCTAAGTTTTGATACTTTCCACGCGTTATTTGACCTTTGTCACATGCTGAACAGTTGCTCTTGCCTTATGTTTTGTATCTCCAACATCTTCCTTGCTAATACTAAAATAAAAAGGTTGATCTTTTATACAAATTCAATTAAAATAGGTTTATCTTCTGGATTATAATTTTTGTTTGCTGTTTGATCAAATATTGCATGTACAGATTTTGCAATTTTTTTTGCTCGGTTATTTTGTCCAGCTATAGTTAAATTGTTAAATGGTTTAATGCTGTTGCTCACCTCTTAGTACTCTTGCTTGATGAAGTACATCCAGCTGAAAGCCAAATACATGTGATCCTGAATAACGTATCTTGGTTTCTGGATTTAAGCCCTATTATAAAAAAAATAAATACTTTAGACAAACTTTCCGCATCTGAACTGGACTTTTCTGATTTTATTTGGTATTGATATTCATTTCCATAACACACCCGATAAACCGGTTTTTTTCTACATATTTAAATATACACCTGACTGAATACCCTTTTTGGGGTTTCCCCAGCTTTGATTCAATTTCATAATTGTCAGAAATTCGGAAACCATCTTGACGTTTTGTATATTTAAAGTAAACAGCGATAATGTTATAGTTGTAACTTTGTCCGGGTTCAGAATATTCAATAATAGAATTTTCAGGATAGTTATGGGTTTACAATCTTTCTTATACCTTGTTGATTTATTTGAGACGGTGAAAGAGTTTAATCGTATAAAGATGAAGAATTTGATGATTAAGCGGATTGTATATAAAATCGGGTGATCAGATCATCAAGAAAAAAAAAAGATTGATAAATAAAATTTATCAATCTCAAAAAAAATTTTAATAGTTTATTAAACAGTACGCTTACGGCTTACCATTTATGATAAGCTTATATCATGAGTTAACGTAAAAGGTAATTTGTTATTTTTAGATTAATATCACGTTTTTTCTTATAAGTTATGACTCAATATTTGGAATATTTGAGTAAACAACAAAATATAAAACATCCCAAGCAGATCGATAAAACTTTAAAAAGACAGTTTTATTATCTTAAAAATCTTTATATCTAACTTATAATCTTATATTATATTGCAATATGATAATTTCATTAATTGGGTTACAATAAAAATTTTTAAATTTTTTTGTTTATTT
>NQWY01019780.1:0-10738 GCA_019425655.1 Rhizophagus prolifer
ATCTTAAATGAACTATAAAATTCTATGTATTGTTATATGAAATGAAAAAAAAAATTTCTCACAGACTATTGATATTTCTGATAATCATAAAATTTGATCTCAATACTGTATACCTGTATCTGCTACGTAAACTCATAACTGAGTTTATTTAAATTCATGTCTTATTACGCATCTATAAATCTAACTAATTTAAAATTAAACTATTGGTTAAGCAAATAAAAATCTCACATGAAAAAAAAATTTCTTATGATTGTTAAGCAAATATAAATCTGACATATTTATATATTGTTCAGGATCCTATTAAGAACATATATAAAAAAACTTTTATTATTTTGAAAAATAAATATCCTGCTCTAACTTTACCTTTTTTTTAAATTCCTATAAGTCCTTTTAACTTATCTAATTCCAATATTAGTAATATTGCTAACTTGCCATTTACTAGGACACCTTCTTCTAGTAAGAAGAAATATAAAACTAAAACTAAGAAGACTGCTACTATTATCATAAAATATAAACCACAAGGTCTAGCTAAAGCCAATATTCACGACATATTAATTTATAATGTTCCTGTTATCTGGACAAATCAGTTCTTCATACAATCTTTATCTAAATAAGAATGGCTCATCTTTATTAAAAAAATATATCAGAAGAAATATGTCACCTAGTACAAGTTAAAGTAAAGATGAATAATACTACTTAGGTTACTTTTATAGCTATTTTTTAAATTATTGACCTCCCTCTATTATTTTAAAAAATTTTTTAGACACAACCAGATGCAGTCAGACGTAGTAATTCAGGCTAACTTATACATGACATTATTTCATTTTTTGGTAATACCCATTCCACAGAAAATATTTTTTGTAATTTTTGCAAATTCAAAAATTTCCTTTTTTGGGGGCGCATTAAAGCAGGGCAGAGTGGCGCAGCGGCAAAAGATTCTTCCGGCCCAGGCTAAATGTTTTTCCGCACCATCCTGGTCACTGATCGGTGGCGCATATCGTCTCTCAGCCACGTCCGGATGTGGCGCACATATGTGCGCCACACCAGATCTGCAGAAAAACTGCTGGTCAATATATAGTAAATAGTGGGATATGAGGACCGTGAGACGGTCTGAAATGCGCCACTATTTACTATATATCGATGGCGCAGTTTGCCACGTGACTCACTCATAGGCGCCAGCCTATGAGTGGGCGTGGCTGAGATCATATGAGCCACAGGTCATGTGACCAGATGGGGCGGAAAAAGTATTTAGCCGGGTCAGGAGAATTATTTTGCCGCTGCGCCACGGCAAGTCCAGGCTACCCTGCTTTAATGGGCCCCCTTTTTTGGAATTTATATAACCATATAACTCATAATTCCAGCTGGCACTATAAATCAGCCTGAATTATTGTGTTTGACTGTGTCTAACTGTGTCTAAAAAATTTTTTAAAAATAACAGGAGGGGGGTCATTATGTAAGATAAAAAAATTTGTGAAAATAAATAACTTTTAGCAAAATCTATATATAAACTTTACACAAACTTAAATATGAGTAGATCAGTATTGTTTAAAGTCTTGTTGCTATTTATGCTTTTAAAATATTTTTGTTAATTTCATTTTATTTATATATTGAAATGGATTTAATAGGATCCACTTACAGACGCTTACTTATAATAAAGGTCACTGTAGGAAATTGGCCTTTTATTAATAACTTTTACCTTACTTTTTTCTTAAATTCTATTGGTTAAGTGATTAATAAGAAAAAAATTCATAATAATGTAATATAAAATTTCCTTTTATAGTAGGATTTGCAAAGAATTTTACATATAAACCTTACCTTAGGCTGGTAGGTGACATTTATTATAAGTAGCCAGGGTTCTGATTCAATTGATTTATTATAATCAGATTGCTTTAAAATTAGAACCTTTTGTATTATCTGTTTTTTATAATTTTTTAATTTTGTTTGCAAGTAATTCTTACCAGTAATTTTTAATTTCTTTGGAAACTCCAGTATAACCATTAGCAAAATGTATTTCCATCTCCTTTGAATGTTCACCAATTTACATTTCCAATATTTTAGACAATAATTACTAGTACAAGTTGCACTTTGATATCCATGTGTATTAGTGTTAATTTTGTAATAGTTCCAAATTTATTCTTTAGATTAACTTCCAGCTTGTTGCTTATATTTTTTATTTTGGCTTTGTTGTCCATCAGAATATGTATTACCTTGAAGCATATGGAATTGATAAGTTGATGGGTTAAGGCAATAATTAGGAATTAAATAAAATGACATATTGTAATGTCATCAGTTTAACTTTAGTTCAAAGTTGACATGGTTCAGCCTGACATTGATAAGGTAAATTAAGCTGAACCGTTAGATCTATGATTTTATCAGATATATTTACCTTTTTTGCAAATAATGCCGGCCAAAGTTATCGCAATGCTAGTAAAAACATAATGCTTAATCAAGTATGATTAGTTCTTAATTTTGTATTGCGATTCGAAAGCGAAAGTAGTAATTTTGCATTTAAAAATGTTCAAATTATTGTTTGAGTGAATTGAGTGAAGAAAATCTCATATATTGATTCGAATTGAAAGTTCTACATTTTGATAAGTTGGAATATGCAAATGGAGAAATTACACAAATAATTACCATGCGTATTGAACATCTATGATATTTTTGAGTGAAAACGTTAAAGGAAACGAAAATTAAATTAAAAATGCTCTATAAATCCTTTCTAAACATAATAAAATCATAAATAAATTTATCATAACCTTATATTATTCATTCTGAACGTAATCATTATCGTCGAATTAGATTTTCCCTTTCGCAAGGAATTTTAAATCCTCACTATGGCGAAAAATGTTAATCAATTCGGGAAAATACAAGAGCCTGCTCGTGTAAAAAGCTTGGGGATGGATTTTTTGATGTCGAAATTTATTTCGCTCTAAATCTGAGAATTTTTTCTCTTCAGCAATATCAAATTGATCAGATAGTTCGGATGGGTCTGGATCATCACAAATAGCAGTTACCCAACTTCCTAATAATTCATATAATTTAGATGCTGTGGGACGCTTTGAAGGATCAGGATGCCAACATTGTGTCATTAATTGAATGTAAACTTTTGGAGTTCCATCAATAATTTCAGGACGAAGACCAAAGCAAATTTCACTTGCTAATCTGAGATCGTGTGGTCTATCGCTCCATGGACGAAAACCTGCAGAAAGGGTCCACATGATAATTCCGAAACTATAAATATCCGATGCCTTTGTTGGCGGATATCCCTTCAAGATCTCGGGAGCAACATAAGGAAGAACTCCATATATTTCATTGGTGTCTTTTTTATCAATTGGACCATGTAATCCTACATCTGCGATACGTGTATCAACCGAGTCTGGTTCATTTTCAACTAATAAATTACCTCCATGAAGATGACCATGAATTAATCCACTTTCATGAATATTTTCAATTCCTCCAGATATCCCCCAAAGCATATCTACAATATCTCTCCAACACAGCATTCCTTGCGCTTCATCAAGATATGAATGCAAATCGCTATTTTCATAATATCTCATAACGAACATGTAATTTGAAGTAGGATCTTTTGTAATTCCAAAACAATCTGCGACACTACCACTTTGTAAACATCGATGATATTTATAAAGCTATAAAAAAATTTATATAGATTAAAAATCATAAAATTTAATAAAAAAAACACTTTAAAAATTATATCTTACTTGTTTAAAATATTCTTCACTAATATTTTGTGAATTATTAAGTCTTTTAAGAGCAACTTTTATAGGTCCATTACGTGTCCATTGTTCAGCATCTTCATCCCACACCCATCTAGGACCTTCCATCCAAACAGCTGAATAGATTGTGCTAAATGCGCCTCCTTTATTCGTGTTTTCCACAAGATCGAATTGGTCGAAATTAACATATTCTAAGTAATCTACACTTTCATTCGCATTCAGCTGAGTGTGTTTAATAAAATTATCCATATTAATATTCCCACTCGTCCAGTTTTTAAAATTATCTTTCAGAGCATTAATTTCACAATCTTTGCACCATCCAACGCTACTTCGTTCCTTCCCGCAATCTAAACATTTTCCAAAGACGATATTCGACTTTATTTTTGACTCATTTTCAATTAAATCCATGTAATCTAGATCCCCATTTTGCCGAGAAGACATGTTTGGACATTCTAAAAAAAAAAAAAATTAGTGACCCGTTAAAAAACTGATTTACAAATGGTTTGTGTGAACTATTCATTTGCGTAGCACTATACTTTTATATGGTATATGTAGATCAGTTGATCATGTAGATCACATAACTAGATATTACATGATCATGTGAGTCTACGCTATGTTATTAGGTGGATATTATATCACCTGAGGTGCTTCGCATCTCAAAGATATTTCCCCATAACTATACATATACAGTGTCACCAGCGTGACACCAATAGATAATTTCGCATATCGGAAATTAACTATAGTTTGAGATGATTTATACCAAATTCACATAAAAAACATTTAATTATGCGGGAGCGACAACTTGACCTACATATATCATTAAATATATGAGGGGTCAAGTCAATCACATTTGCACGGAAGTGACTTCCATTACGCGAAATAAAAAATACAAACAAACTATTTTTAATTTCACAAACACAGAAATTTGTTTGATTAATCGGAAAAAACTTAAAACTTACAATTAACAAAAAATGATGCTTAGATTTTTTTTTTTAATAGGAGAGGACAAAAGAGTTCAGCTCTGAATTTTAATGGAGAATTTTTTAGCTTCTTTATATATTTTTCTTTAAAAGGTTGGTGACACAATGCAAGTTTTAATTAAATCTATTCACGTTGAATTTTGTAGATCACACGTGTAAAAGATCTTTATTTACTTTCTTTTACTTCTTAATTCTTGTTCCAAATACTGCAAAAATTTGGTTCATTTTTTCTAAAAAAAAAGAAAGCAAAAAAAATTCACGTTTTAACTTTTCTTCTACTTTTCAAATTTGTCAAGGACATTTTTGTTTTAAGTTGTAGCATATCCAAATAAAATTCACAATCGTATATTGTGCATTTCATATGAGTAAAACATTCTAGCGAAGGTTGTAATGGGTAAGTGCGTTATGTGTAGGAGTTTCAAACTGTCAAAAATCATCAACATAGAATAAACTGATAAGTATATCATTTAGTGATACTACTTTAAAATAAACTATTTATTATCATGCGAAGATCATATAGGATTCTTATGAAGTTCACGTGAAATTTAAACAATTAATTGGTTATATCAAATGTACAAATTATATTTTTCAATTTGCACATGTAAAAAAGAAAAATTCTTTTTTCAATATTCATTTTAATTAATTAAATGCAAGTATTTATTGGTAACAAAGAATCATTGTAATAAATTTTCAAGCGATAAACAAGATTAATTAACGTGTTATTTATTAATTAGTAAAATTAGATTAGATGATTTTTGTTTCATAAATGAAATACGAAAGAAATTTTAATTTTACCTGACAAATATTGCATTAAATCTATCGTCATATTGCGGATTTAGTTATAAAATGATTGGTAAATATAATAAATAATTTATTTAAAATATGAATGTAAAGAAACAGGTCAAGTGGTCGCTTCGAATATGTTTGATCTATTAATAGAATCCTTGGAATAATAATTTCACGCAAGTTATTTGAGGGACAACGTTTCAACGGAATTAATTTTTTTACGTATCGAATCTTTAATTATAGCATATTATAGCATATATTAAACAATTTGATTTATTCTCTTTAAAATAATGGAACGTGTATTAGAAGCTGTAAAATTATTTAGGAAATACATTGATTTTGTTGATTGATAAAGAAAGCATCTGAATCTTTATTTTCATATGTCATTCAGGCCAAGTAGTCGGAAGATCCGGATCTTGTTTAACTTACTCATCCGAAGTATCATACAGCAATGTCAGAATTCTGGAAATAATTCGTACACGTACATGGAGAATTTATTACATTATATGAAACGAACTTCATTATAAGCACGTTCATTAAAACTTATACTATATTATAATTCACACGGGTAATCCATTTTAACCTCATGTAAATAAATATTCAAAATAGAATTAGTTATGAAATTAGTTATGAAATTAATGATTACAAATTTGAATCTCATTTTGAACGTGATTTATCAAAAATTTTAAATAATATCTTTTGATATTCTCATGAAACAATTGAAACATTGAACAGATGTGCTAATAATAAAGACGGAATTTACGCGAGATGTTTTGTTATACAGTTTCAATCTTCTATATAGATATATCAGATGAAATAAATAAATATTAATACTTTTTAATGAAATACTATAAAAGATAAAACAAAAAATATATAAACATAAATGCATTATTTTCATCATCTTGATGTAATTTTAAAAGGTAAAACGAGCATGCTTTTTGACGTTTATGTGTTACTATATATGGCTATAATGGCATTCCAAAAAAAGCTACTCTATAGGAACAAAGAAAAAGTTTTCTTTGTTTAAAAGGATCTCATCTGAGCTAATAAAGTAACCCTTTTCGTTAAACAATAAAGTTCGAGATCATTCTAATTTCGCATGTAATTTATCATCATAGACGAATTCATTCAATTAGATAATGTTTGACGAATAAAAAACAAAATTAATAATCAGCTTAAATTGTTTTATTTTTAGAAAGTCATAATTGGAAATCAAAGAAATTTCCTTCTTGAATTTTTTTGACTTCTTTTTCTTTTTTTTCAAACATCAATTGGTATATCAATGCACCATTCAAATACATTTTTGATTCAGCCACATAAGCCGTATGGGAAATCCAATCATTGAGCCGGATAAATGCATTAGCCGTCTCATTTGTATATTAAATATTTGAATTAAAATTACAAATATTAATGCCGCCAAAACGTCATGTCAAGTGGTGAAAAACAATATTAAAAAAAAATTCCCTTTCTTATCTTAATAAAATTATTGATTTTGTCAAATTATGTTTAAAAATAAAAATTTATTATTATAAATACAAGTTTTCATCTAATATTTAAACATTATCTTAATTAGTTTCTCTCAAAAAGCTATATATTATCTTCGCTATATTTACACGAATTTTGTTTACGTATACTGTAGGATCAGAAATTATCTAACCAATTAGAATGTCTGTAGGGAACGGGACCGTTGGGGATACTAACACTTTTTCTATTTGTTCTATTCTGCAAACAATAAAATTTTACTACGATAAAAAAGGACTAAAAGCGTGATTTTTTCTTGTCGGTGATTATTGTGCAACGACAAATGCACCAATTAAAGTTATCGATGCACGGGTCATTTTGCGTTACTTACATAGTCCGGAGCTCGTAAATTCGGAATTTTCCGATTTAGTGAAAATTACATCACTGAGGTTCGCTAAAAAAAGAAAGTCATTTAGCGATACGTATATATGTATACATGTTGACGTAAAATATTGGATATTGGTGTTGCAAATAATTTTTTGTTCATCATGTCGCAACTTATTTCCAGAATATTGCACATATTTACTATTAATTTAGATTTTAGCCTTAATAGTATCGCCATAATATTTTCTTCCATCGCGATATTTAAAAATTTTATTATATAATGAAAATTAATATTTGGCATATTTCTGAACAATCTTTATTAAGCAAGGAAAATTCTTCCAGATTTCTTTCAAAACAATATGTATATAATTATGCTGTCAAAATGTCAACAATCAACTTTTTAACAAAATTATCACTATGTAACAATGTAAAAAATTGATTACCGTATTTATTAGGTTTCACAAAATAAAACATACATGCCGTTCAATAGGCAGCAGAGAACGAAAGCATGCAGTATGCAGTCATGCGACATGAGAGTTACTATCAGAAATTATGTGAAACAAAATAATCTTGTTCTTCTCTGAGTTCAAATCTTTATTCCAAGAACTACTAGTATACAACTATTAATGTTTTTTTAATTCAAAGTTTCAAGAAATCCCGTTAATTTACGATTCTTACAGTATATAGCAAAAATGTGCTATCTTTACTATAAATAAATAGATCGACATACTAAGTATCCGAAATTTTTAATTAAAATTAAAAAACTAATGCACAAAATAATAAAAAATCGGAGTTATTATAGACATCCGGGAATTCTGTTTATATTAATTATATAAGCCACAAAATTAATTTCGGAAGCTCATTGATCATATAAAACATTATAAATAGTCCATATAAGCAGCGCACAGACACGTATACCTGTCAAAAAAGCTATGATTTTAATGCAAACAAAAAAATCATTTATTTCCCTCCAAATTCTATCGTTGATTTTGGCATATTAACGCCTTGTGTTTATATCTCGCATTAAATTTTGTGTCACAATGCATAAGTATTCTTCTGCTGCGATCACATATATTTCATTAAATATTATAAGTTTGTCGTTATTAACATTCATTATCATTAAATTATGTACATCACCTAATCATTTCACAAAATATACTCAGTTCCAATTGTTTATAGCATCGTGGGGATATACGATAGGATGTTTACCAGCTATAATAAAATATGGCGATGATGACATTATCAATAAAGCGGTTGAGTCTCATCAAATTTCTATATGTGTAATTCAACAGATGATATCTTTATTCTTCTTTTATCCTTTACACATATTTCCTGCCATATTAGGATATTATATTTGGAACGCAATTGAAAAACAAGACATCAAAATAGAAAAAAAATTTTTCTGGACATTTTCACTTCTTATTTGGTGTTTTACAATTTGCTATAATGTATTTTCTTTCGCTGATGGATACCAAAAAGAAATTCGTGTTACACCCTTACTTTGTAAACCCCCAAATTCTAATCTACATAAAATAACTTATCTAATAATAATTTCCCCACTATTTTGCATGGCATTAACGGCATTTTTAATTATAACTATCCATTCTAACCACCATTCTAACCAAATTTGACAAACAACTCCTTTCTTATTACCAAATATAGGTTTCACTGTTAAAACACTATGGAGAAGTTGGAAGCAATTTTCGATAAGGAAAAATCGATGGAATGCACTTAGATTGGGCCATGCGCTTCGTTTATTTATTTGTGGCGTCATATACACGAGTTTACTTGGCATATCCTTATTATCTAGAATTATGTCTCAATACATAAGAAGTCCGGAAAATCCCGAAATAAACAAAATTGTTATTGAAGATTTCGTTCAACCATTCATGTACGAATTTTATTTGATCTTAAAAATTTTCTTAATATTGGCTATTACAGATCCTGCAAATTAACAATTTTCCTATACATACAGTGGAATTATGTTATTTTTAATATTCGCCAAAAAGAATTCTCCGGTGGCTTTTTTGCCTTGTTTTCATTATGGAAGTCCTGAAAAACTAATGGTTGAATCAGAATATAGTGATGATAGTCTCTTATATGCAAGGTCTCCATCACTCATTTCTTCTTTCGGCGAAATCAATCAAATTTCAATCACAGTGCAAGTTACAACAATTACGTCACATACGCTAGAATCATCATCTCTAGACAGTAAATAATGAAATACAAATGAAATTAGAGAGATTGTATGAAACATCATCTCCATAAACATTGAATATTTAATCGGATATTATGCTACATTATAATCAATTTTCATATCGTATTATTGTAAATATTTACATAAAATCATATTCGAAACTATCTGTACATATATAATTATTATGAATTATTGAATTTTCATAAATTAATTTCTTTTCATAAATAAAAATTTTAAAATTCAAAATCAAATGTTTCAATTCTATTTGGAACATTACCAAAAACAAAGATCACATATATCAAGACATCCACCTGGTAATAGTTCCTTTCCTGATTGGTATTTGGTAAGGCAACGCGCCGAAAAAGATTAAACAAAGACATAGTATTGATAATCCATTTTTAGATTAGTCTTTCAAATTTTTTTTAGTCCCACAACTCCATATATGTTTTGTTGTTCTTTGGTTATAGCCTTATAGGTGTGGTATAACAATAGATATATAGGGTTATGAGGTTATGTATACATACCAAATAGAGATCACAATATTTTGACATGGATTAATCATGAAGTGTCCATAAATTTTCCGATTCGTTTATTTTCTGTAGATCTATTTTGGATTTTTAAATTGAACCAATAATTCTTTCGATACATTTGTGCATGCATACACCTTCAGGTGTGTATCACCAACAATTTTTCCACTCCACGTGATCCATAATTTCTTAATGCCGGCTGAAAGTCAATGATGTTTATGCCTACACTATAATGATTTTTGGCCAAAATTATATCAGTTATCATTAGATTTAATATAATGTATCTTTTCCAATGGAAAAAGTGTTTATTCATCATTAACAATAATTTGTTAAATTTTAATATTTTCTATATACAAAATATTTCTCATCAATAAATTATGTGGTTATTGAAAGTATAATTAACTGTCAAAATAATATTGTAAATTTATAACAATAGACGTGATAGATCATAGATCTTATAAAATTTGTTCCTAAATTACTTAAAGTTTTTATTATACAAAATTTAAATAAAATTTTAGTATTGCAAAAATTATAACCATAAAAAAAATCAACTTCGAACTACCGTATATCGCAGGCCGGGTATCTTGCAAATTTCAGAGGGTTTGACCTTGTACCATGTCAATAACTCAAAATTTTTATTATGAATAGAATGTGTTTAAAAGATTATAT
>NQWY01019991.1:0-11790 GCA_019425655.1 Rhizophagus prolifer
GGTACATTATTAATTGCTTACAATAAATTTTTTTAAAAAAAAGGAGCTCATTTAATTATTCTGTTTTATTCTGCAAAATATAAATCATCAAAGGCTCGCACTACAAATTTGTACGAAATTTTATTTTCGTAACACCCCAATAAAAAAAAAAAATTTGAGTTATATCTTCAATTTGAAGATATAAGACTTCAATAATATTATCATCTTTATTACAAAAATATAATAAGAAACAGATCTGAAGGTGAAGCTAACTTAAAAGCTTCAATGTAATATACAAATAAGCACTCCTTCGCCATTCCTTCTCATTGTAACTTGTGTAAATAAATAATTCTATTGAATTTATTAACCAAAAATTATTCTGAAATCTTAATTATATATTGAAGTTGAATAATAAATTATAAATCGGTAATAATAAAATATACGTAACACGAAAGATTCATTGTTTAATGTTTTAATTTCCGAATTTTCCGTTCCTGTAGATTAATAAGACAATTTTCTTTTTTTGGTATCAATGAAAAAATTAATTACGATATTGGCGTTTTTTATGTAACTTGCCGGTTCGTTGTGTTACTATTAAGTAAGGGATTTTGACGCGACTTTTATAAACGTATTTAATATTTAGTACTGTATATTAGTTTGTGTAATGTCGGAGTTTGTCTAGTCTGTCCCCTATTATAATTGTAGAAAGTATAAAAAGTTAAATCAGTCGTGTTACAGGTATATGCATTTTCTACAGTCACATTATTTAAGAATTAAAATGGAAAAGAAAAGCTCCTTTAGGAAGCTTAAGTATCATCTGTTTTAAAAGTATAAAAAGATCTGAAAAACCTCGATTTACTTTATTCTTCTTTATTTTTTTTTTTAAAAAAAAGGATAATATTTACAATATTTAAAGATATTAAAGCAAGTTCTTTATTTGTAAGTATGTCGCTAATATATTTTATTTCGTGAATTTTTTTATGCTATTTCTTAACTTTTTTTTTTTTAAAAATCTAGTCAACTCAAATAATGGAAAGTTGCAAAGCACTCAGCTCAGTCCCTGTTCGCTCTATTACTGCTTGCGCTAACGGTATTTTTACCAACTCCTGTCGCCCATTAATCAACACTACAACTCTTCATGATACTCGTCCTCGCGATATTCGCGACTGTGCAGTTTGTTATGACTTTTGTCTTTCAAACCGACCTCATGAAGTTAAAGACGCTGTAGGTAACATTTCGATTCGAAATAATGTTGGAACTTTTAAAGAATCGTTTATGATGGTAAAGAATGCTGTTGGCTGTTATGTCTTGCCGGATAGTTATAAACCTAATATATCCAAGAAGAAGGAATATAAATTTGATAATGATAATCGTTACCCTAAACAAAATGGCATTCCTTGTGAATATTATCTTTCGTCCGAAAAATATAAGGTTAAACCTCCTTTAACTAAGGAATTCAAATCTGACGTAAAAGAGGAATTCAATCCTAAGGATTTCATACTCGCGGCTAATACACATAACCATATGCAAGATAATCGAAATCCTGTCCGCCTTTCCTGGTCAGAAGTTGTTAAAGCCAACTCATCCCTAATGAGTCAATACAAACCAGGAAATGTTCCCGCGCAACCTGATCTTAATTACAATCATTATCTCTCGTCAGAATCTGCTAAATTTAAAGGAGTTATGAAGAAAGAATTCAATCCTTATGCTAAAGAATGGATACCAAAAAGCAAAAATATCAAAAAAATGCCAAACTTTTCTAGATCCTCATCAAAATTTAGATCTTCTGTTAAAGGTCAGACACTAGAAGCTAAGTTGGCAGACGTTAAGGATAAAAAAAGAGAAACTCGAATGTTAATATCTAAAGAATTCAAAAGTAACGGCAAAGGGTTTAAAACCATTAAGAAAGTTAACAATCTCGAGAACGAAGAACGCACTCACAGAGTTGATATCAATAATAATGTATCTCTTTATAACAGTGGTATTCATATGCCAAATTCTTCAACATACTTCAACTCTAAAGATGTCAATTGTCATGAATCGGAAGATGGAAATGGAGTTAATGTTATGGTTAAGGACTTTACTAGCGAAAATAAAGAACAAGACGCGACAATAACTATTTCATTGCGAAAGGGATCTGCTGACGAAGTCAAAAGCGCTGGCTCAGTCTCTAAAAAGTCAGGAGAATCGCATTATTCTTGTAGTCAAATGATGGTTAAACCTACGAAAACAGCAAATTATAGTGAGGTTACGTCAAATGCAAACAGTCAGGTACCTTTTGTTGTGGATGCACCTGTTTGTCGCCTCGAGGGCTCATTAATCAAATGTCCTTTTAATAAATTTAAATTCGATCCTCATAATACAATAAATAAGGATAACATTTATAAGGACAATGAAAATGCTATAGAAAAATTCGGGAAGGATATAGAAGAAGCTAATATTCGTGAAAAAGAAGAAATAAATAATGATTCTTCACTTAAAGTCGACATGTCATTTGCACAACTAATAACAGTCAGAGAAACAATAGAGAACATAAAGCGTAGTAATGGATTGTTTATGGCTTCGTCTGGAACATTCGAAGTAGATAATGCTTCAACAATCAATATGACGAAACCACCTATCTGGACTGGTTTGCATTGGGTTTCTGAACCTTCGCGTTGGCTTTGTGTCTCAAATTTCCCATTCGAACCCGAATATTATCCGGATTTGAGACTTTTATTTGAGGTAAATTATGGTTTATGTTTTAATAATATAATGTTCTATCGATGTTAATACGTCTATCTCCACCAAATATTTCTAGGCATACGGAGATGTTAGGGAAATACATTGTGGCTTCAATGGAATTGCATACGTCTTCTATTACGATATTAGAGATGCAATAAAGGCGCAAAACTTGCTCAAACATAAAGAGGCACCCCATAATAGAGGAAGACTCAATGTCAGGTTTGGTCAAAAACCGACAAACATTAACAATGTACGTACTACAAGTTGCGATTATTAATATTCTCGTTTACTATATTTTAACGCACACTAATGTTATCAAAAATATTAATAGTTGGTGCATCTATACCCATCGATCAGCTTACAAGAGCTGCAAAATGAAGGTAGTCTGATCGTTTCATACTACGGTGCATACGCAAGTGAATCTGCAATAAAGGCTCAATTCAACAAATGTGGAACTATCAAAGAATTCAAGTCCCAGACTTACGAGGATGTTCGGGTAATAACCCTCGAGTACTACGACTCGAGAAATGCGGATTCAGCCAAAAAGTCCTTAAATGGACAGAAAATACAAGTAAATAATTCAATTGAAGTACTTCCGTTATTAAAGATTTTAAATATTGTTATAATTCTTTCTAATCATTATTATTAATAATAGGGTGCAATTTTGGCCATCGACTTCCATGATCCAAGCGCACAATCGTGGGACATAATAACTAATGAAATCTCCGGCCGTCAAAAACCACCCAAACCGACCATGAAAGGTTTTCCAGCGCCACCAGCAACGAGCACCGTGCACTCATCTGGGAATAGAACAATTCCCTCTTAAGAAATCGTATGAATCTCGAAAAAGTCAAGCAAGGTACGTTTTAATGACGAATTGTTCATAAATTAAATAGTAATTCTCACATTTATAATAGGGCTTGACGTTCGGACCACATTCATGGTTCGAAATATCCCAAACAAATACACGCAAGAAATGTTGATTGCAGAACTTAACGAAACACATAAAGGAAAATACGACTTCTTATACTTACGCATCGACTTCACAAACAAGTGTAACGTTGGCTATGCATTTATTAACTTCGTGGATATCAGGTAAATAAATTACGCCTAGTACTGTGTAAAATACTCCGGGCTTATAACAATAAGTTAAAAATTGAATGCCCGGGTACTCTGTACGATATATGGCAGAATTAGCATAATTTTACCAGAATTAGGATCTAGATTTTAATTTTTTAAATGAGGTTTAAATTCACTAAAGTTCTAACTTTATTATCCATTAGCGCGGTGATTTCTTTTGCCGAATCGCGTGTAGGTCGAAAATGGGTCTGTTTTAATTCTGACAAAATCTGTGATTTGTCATATGCAGATGTGCAGGGTTATCCTGCGCTCGTCGAAAAATTTAGAACTTCAAGGTATTTAATCTTTCTCATATCTAAGGCACATCGATTGTTTCTTATTGTGATAAAGTTAACTATTATATTTCCCTATAGTATAATGAGAGAAAGACCAGAATATCGGCCAAAGGTATTCTTCACTTCGGGGCCCATGAAAGGCAAGGAAGCCCCTTTCCCATGTTCTTCGGCCCGAAAGTAAGGATCATCCAGAACATTGGTAAAAGTAAATATAATTATTAGAAAAAAGTGGGTTATTAATATATATTGTGTATATATATGATCTACCTACCAGAAGCTAGCAAATATTGCTAATCATGTACTACGTTAAAAGAGTATTAATTTATTTTACAAAATCATATTTGATTTTATAAATTATATATTTTTTTTTAACAAGTACCCTTAGCGGGCTAAAAGCCTATAAAATATCGTACAACCAGGAAATTTAGATCCCAGTAACTTTTAGATTCAGGTCTATTACATGGACATATCAATCTTATGGACCTCTCTCAACCGTAAAATTTTGTTACTAAATAAAGCCGGCTTCATATAATTTTTTTTAATATTTTGTTGTTTATACTAACAGCTAAGTTAAATTAAGACAAATTACTGAGAAATGAGAATTTTCACATAGCTACACTTTTTATCAATATTCAAGCAAAAAAGGGAGCTATTTATTTAATAGATTTTAAACTTTGGTTTAATACAATTAGTAATATTTATGTATAGTACAGTACATTATAATATTTATTATTCATTTTATAAACATTAAATGATAAGTAAAAAAGTATTTTATTGAAAAATTAATCTTATATTAATAATTTAAAATAATTAATTAATTAAAAAATTACGAATTTTTTATTTAAAGAGATAATAAATATATTTATTATTGTTTTACGAAGATTATTAGGGTAAATGACAAGTTATGGATAAACAAAAAATACAGTCCTATGCAGGTTGAGATAGAATGTAAAATAACCAGTGTAAACCATGGTAAACTTGCCATTTTTTATAATGGCGAAGAACCCAAATATAATGTTCATTGTGAATCTCTCCAGATCTTGAGAAAATATTACTCGATTTACGTAAAGTTACCTAGGGGTATAGTCCCCTTACATTTAAGTACTCCTATCAAAATATAAAATTGTACATGATGGTGAAGAGCATGTACGGATTTGTGTTAAAAAAAAAAGATAAAGCTATCTTGACAGAATTAAAAATACATAATATACAGCGTTTCGCAGAATAAAATTAAACTTTATAAATTAACTATTAATTGATACTATAACATGTTCTTTTCGTCTCACTTTTAATTATCCTTCTTCAGGTGAGAATCTTAAGTCCAATAGAGGATGCAAAACGAGATCGATTTTCAAAATGTATTAACTAATATGTATGAATTGTTGCTAGTCGATGCAAAGCCATCATTTCCATCACGTACCTTTAGATAATGTGTAAATTAGTTGTATTTCTTTATTGCTCAACTCGGAATAATTTAGGTACAATCAAAAAAATTTCACTTGAGGTATGGTTCCTTGATCGTCAATGGTCGATTTTTCCTGGGTAGAATAAGAGTGCACGACATCCTATTTGTACATCGCTTTTCAGGGAATCGACTCTGCGCAATTTCCTAAAAAGTAAGGACATTCTACCAATTGTGTTCTTGTTAGAGCATCTTCCACATCCGATGTCAACTGTAACGTCCTCATACTCTTCACCCTCGATTCCGCTAACTCTTTGTTCACTGGCGCTGGGCAACGAATTGATGCGCCGAACATGCATCGTACCAAACTAAGAAATAAATAAATTCTCCTGTTTCAACAGTCGCCATATATATAAAGGATTAACTGATTAATAATCAACTTATCAACCTATACAGAATTTGCAAGTGTCGAGGCAGATATCCATGTGCAAGAAATTCGGCCCTGCAAATGGTTTCTCCAGAACGAGTTGCCTCGTGCAGGATACATGAAGTACTGTATATGAAGCGCATTAACATGTCTGAAAAAACAGCTTTGTGATGACAAATAAGGTGTAGTTAATCTCATGTGGTATGAGTGTATGAGTATGATTACTATGATATGACCTCTTCATCTTGATCATCATACACGCGAACTTGCTAAATGTCATATAACATTGAGCGTGATAAATGTGAAGATTCTTCACGGACAGACTTAGGGTTAAAACTCTGGCCGACATGGTTACTATAGTCTGATTGACCTGTAGTATAAACCAATTATATAAATATTTATTTCATATTAATTAAATATGGACATTCAAGATGATTCTAATATTTCATCAAATAACACTTTTTCAGAACTCAGAAGCTGGGCCTTTACGAAATATTAAAAGATTTGGATAAACGAACTACAAAATCACAAATTTATAACTATTGTAATGTAAAATATCAAACTTCAACATCTACTGGAACCTTTAAAAACACATCTTAAAACACATCATAAAGATATTTATAAACCAATAAATTCAACTAAATTTAACCCATATACTCAACAAGGACAATTGGAATATAATAAATTTGTAATCAACTGGATAATTTCAAGCATGCCAACCCTTTTCTGTTGTTGAAGAGGATTCATTTATTAAAATGATTGAAAAATTTGATCCACGTTATCGTATACCAAGCCGTCATTACATAATTTCAAATTCAATTTAACTATGATGGTTTCACTAACGACTAATATGCGGAGTTGCGGACAATCGGAAATAATAGATATTATTCCATTTCATGAATCTCATTCTAGTTCAAACATATCAGAAATTTTATTATTTGTTAATTAAACACAATCTTACTACAAAAATTTTAGCGTTAACCACAGATAATGATGCTGTAATGATAGCATGTGGTCGTAAAATTCGGGATGAACTAAACACAAGATTTAACAATTCATTATTTTCATTATTTTCTCAGGTGCACTGGTGCCCACCAGGGCCGATGATTTTTTGCGGTGCTAAAAAGTAAATTTTGTGTGACAAAACAAAATTTTGTGATTTCGGGGATAGCAGATTTTAACAATTATGCGAATTATGTGTGATTTTGTGCCGCATTTTAATAAAATGTGAATTTATGTGAAAAAAAATTTTTTGTTTGTATAAAACAATTAAAATACAACATATTAAGTTGTTTAACGACTTTTGAAATAAACTTGATTAGAATCTAAAAGCAAATTATATAAAGAAAAACCCAAATCTTCGTTAAATTCCAACCCACAATACATTGCTTATTCATGTAATAAATTATGAGGGATTTTAAGTTCTATAATTACTGAATAACGACGTATATCTTTTCTTAGAATATCTTTAATAGAAGTGGTTATGCCCAGCTTTTGTTAAAACGTTCAACAACCCGTAATTATTTAGAAGAATTCAATGAAATACCGGGTAAAAGCCACCAGGATTAAAAAAGTGTTGACAGTTAGTATTTTCAATTTCAGAGCCAAAATAAGGTGCAGTAATATTTGATTCAATAAATGTAGTAACTTGTTGTAATCGGCCTTCAACAAAGGAAAAACTGATTTGTTTTGCTGTTGAAAAAAATTCAAATCTTTGTTATATATCGGTTTCTTCGTGTAGGTGACTTGACAAATGATTATTAATTAATTATTATTATAAGAATCTGACGAGAAAATTCGTTCCAAATTTCTAAAATCAGTGCAATTTTCATGTGCTAGACATTGCACGTGTACTAGCTGCGGCATAACTGGCTTTAAAACTTCTGCTTCATATATGCCGAATCAGAAAGAAATAAACGAAAATAAAAATTGGAAAAATTAAGGCGCGTGACCTCACCAAAGAGGCGCAGAAAATCTTTTCAATAATTGATAATGTAACTATGAGGCTTAATAACATCGAAGAAGCCTGCCGCAATGATTTCACCTCAATTAATGCTTCTATTGAATCTCTCCAAAACAAATTCGACATTATGCGATTGCCCAAAGAATACAGCTAATTGAAACTGATCAGCTGAGTGTGACTAGCCAATCCGAAATTTCTAACTGATCACATGCAAGTTCATCTGGAATTGTTCATTATTTTTAATTCGCGTCACATTCAGAGGTATTAGGTTAATTCTTAAATGTCCGGACCAGATTCAAGCAACTTTTAATCAAATAAGAGATTAAAAAGGACTTAATACGGAGGAAATGCGCCTTCAAGTCGCAATAGAAATCCATGAACTTGGAGGAAAAATCAAAAAGAATATGGTTCAAGGGTTTTATGAGAGAAATATCACGAAGAGAGATGGTTAGTACATTAGCACATTAGATAATATTGGATTATGGATAGATAGTAAAAATAACAAAAACTTAGATAGTAATGCGGAGTAGTGGGAAGGAACTGCCATTCTCGCTTAGTGAGGGGTCTAGTGCCTGACAAATTCCTCACTTAAAACACCACTTTTGACCTTGACCAATCCAGCTATCCTTCTGGTCAAACAACACTCCTGTGCCAAATCAAGGTTTTCTTCCTCTTTATAACCCTTGACAAGTGAATTATTTTGAAATTATTCTCGTACAATGATACACCACTTGCTAATAACAGTATGAATAGATAGATTTCGTCACTTCATATACCAATGTCAATGGGATGATTTTTTTATGAGGAGGAAATGAAGACTGGAACTACATCGGTCTGAGAACTTTCATGATATAGTAAAGAAAGTTGATGAAAAGTGGCAGTGTGACCCTCCTGATATACCAGAGGGTCCTCCAAAAGTCTACAGAAAAACGGATCTCTTTAGAGAAGAAACACGTATCCGGATTAAGTTAATTGAGCCCATTTCTGTCCTTAGTCAAAGCTTCTTAGAAAATTCAGAACAGGAGATATCAGGTGGGACCCAGAAGTTCATGTTATCAAGAAGCTTACCCTTTCACCTGACGTATCTGCTGAATGGACCATATGGTCATTTAGGTATAGTGTCATGTGTATACACTAGAAAGGAATTGTGGGTGGTGAAAACCTCCCTCTGAATTCAGTAATAAGGGGTATGCCGGAAAGATATGTACCTAAACAAATTCTCCGACACCGCAGTCTTTCAGGATTGTTAACCATCTTCACCAATTGGTATATATACTTTTTTATGATATAATTGATTTGTATATAAAGTTAAAATTGATATTAATACCAAAATTCAGAAATAAATTTTAAGCAATTGAAGTTAAGCAATCTTTTCTAAAAAACATAATTCTTGCTTTGTATTTGTTATGTATGTAATTTTAAATAACAAAAAAATATTTGAATTTGATATAAATATTACAGGGAAATTTTAAAATTACAAGGAATAACAAAGATATACTTTTTATATATCTAATCAATAAAAAATTTAAAAAAGAATAAAATCCAACTTACAACTAATAAAACAATAAAAGTAATGATATAAAAATAATTTTTTTTTGTAGGTTCGTTAAATTCTTCAGTTTTCACAATATCATGATTTCTTTTTCTTTCATCATCTTTCATATCCAAAATACCACCACGCCAATTTTTTGATACATAATATAACAATACAGATACTAATATAGCACATACACTACCGCCTAAATAAAAGTGCATTACCATCCTATATTTGCCTTTATCCAAGTCTTGTAATAATCCAACAAGTATATCATAAATCGTTGATCCGATATTCAAACTTGATTTAACTATGCCCAATGCTGTACCAACATAATCTAATGGCAATAGTAATGGTATTGATGACAATAGTCCTACTGGTCCTAATGAAAGTGAAATTGAAAAACAAATCATTCCTGTGATTATTATGATAGGTGATAATTCTACGAATCCAATGAGATACATTGATATGGCAAGAAAAACCGAAGACGTGATTACTAATTATAAATAAATTGATTTAGATAAGATCATTTTTATACATTTCTTATAATTAACAACTGATCTGTCAGAGAAATAAGATAATCCTTACTTGTTAAAGAACGATTTCCGAAACGATCTAATAAGTATCCGAGGAAAGGTGAAATGAATATCGGTAAGAATTGAGCAATACTAGAAGTATAAGCAGCATATTCATCTGAACTACCCCATCTAGTTTTTATCAATTCCCTGTAATTAAATACAAGTCAAATCAATAGCACAAATTAATGCATATAAATGAATGAGATAAAATACTCTTATTTACGTGTGAATATGTAAAAATGAAGTCCATGCACTACCCAATTGAAATTCGAGTAAAACAAAGATCCAATAAATAGTAGGAAATACTAATAATTTTTTAGGACTAAAATGTTTTTTTTGTTTTAACTTATTCATTTCTTGTTCTGATAATTTGTCATGGAGTATTCTCATTAAAAGGATGTATGTGATGTTGATTATTAATGAAACGATGCAAAGAAGCGCAGAAAACTATACCATAAAAAAAGGATAAGCTTCAAAAGTCACGAGACTTAAATGAATAATTATAAATTATCATACCCAAAATGCCCATCCATAAAATCCTGTTCTTTGCCAGATTGGGACCACCGTTAGGTTGCCCAAGAATGATGACTTGATAAAAAAAAAGGTTAATTAAATTATCACGTGCATATACACAACTCCTTTGTATTTTTTAATATCTCATACCATTCTTGACGCAGCAACCTGAATTCCTACAACAATGGCCAGTCCTTTTCCCTTAAACCAATGACTTAAAATAGCCATTTGAACTGTAATAATAGTCCCACTACCAATTCCATATAAAAATCTACCAATTACCATCACAACAAATGATCTTAAATTAGTCGATAATGCTACAAATATATTTCCTATAGCAATAAGAGAAGTAGCCAATATGGAACCAATCGAAGTGCCAAATATATCGATAAATACTCCACCAAGAATGGGTAGAATCGTATTAACCAATGATACTGATGATTGAATCACTCCATATTGTGAATTTGAAATGCCTAATTCCTTAGAATTAAAAAGAATAATTTAACATCATGTGATTGGAGACAAACAATATAGAAGATATACATACTTCCTTGACGATTGACTTTAAAGCGCCAAGAGTATGAGCGGCATAATGACTACCCACTAGAGAAAATGGAAATAAAAATTAAAATTATCAACTAACATATTTATTTTTCCTACTTTATATACCTACCGGATAAAGATAAAACGCATAATAAAGCAATTAATTTATATTTCCAAGGCCTTTCTTCTTCATAAGCTACTTCTTCCAAAGAAGCTTTATGAGATTCATTATCGTCGAAGTCAGATTCAACACTAAGCCGCCTTTCCTCTGGTAATTCACTTGACAATGAAGATCGTGTAGGTATAGCTTCATATGAATTATTTGACGAACTATAGAGACTAGGTCTCCTTTGAGAAAGAGAAAGAAGTGGTTCAGTGGAAGTCATTTCGGTTATTTTTACGTAAAAAAATTTTTTTTTGTTGTGCTTCTTGTCTTAGATCAGATTAAAAATCATCATGTGAGGTGCGTGACATGAATAATTGACTTATTATAATGATGTAATAATCCGATATTAATTAATTTTCTTCGCCTTATTATTGTTTATTATTAGACTTCTTTACTTATGTGAAACATGTCCAAGGCTGTAATCCATCTAATTTAAATCTTATCCTTTAAGGTTTAGTAGCTGAAAAATCAAAATCATGAGCTAATATTTATGCTACTTCCAAAAGTATTTTTCATATAGGTTATTATTTAAATCGTTACGGTATG
>NQWY01020029.1:0-10291 GCA_019425655.1 Rhizophagus prolifer
AGAAAGCAATTCCCAAAAGATGTAGAGATTCAATCATTAATAACTTTTCCTATCTAAAAAACGACGATAACAATGAATGATTTCCTGAAAAATATCATCAAAAACATTCCTGAGAAACCTGGATGCTATCAATATTTTGATGAAAAAGGAAGCATTATATATGTAGGAAAAGCGAAAAATTTGAAAAAAAGGGTATCATCCTATTTTACAAAAACGCATGATGATAGTCCAAAAACACGGGTGCTGGTAAGCAAAATAAGGGATATAAAATACATCGTCGTAGATACAGAAGAGGATACTTTCCTTCTCGAAAACAACCTCATCAAGCAGTTCAAGCCACGGTATAACATCATGTTGAAAGACGATAAGACCTACCCTTCTATCGTCGTCAAGAATGAATATTTTCCACGAATCTACCAAACAAGGAAAATATTCAAAGATGGGTCGTTGTATTTTGGGCCTTACACATCTGTTGTAGCCATACGTGCAATGATGGAAATCATACACAAATTGTATCCTATCCGTACGTGCAAACTCAATTTATCTCCTGAGCAAATAGCCAAAGGAAAATATAAAGTGTGCTTAGAATACCACATAAAAAGATGTAAAGGTCCTTGTGAAGGATTACAACCAATAGAGGATTACAACAAGAATATTGCCCAGATCAAAGAAATACTGAAAGGAAATATTGGAGATATAATCAAAAATATCTACCAGGAAATGCAGGAAAAAGCAAGCGAATTGAAATTTGAGGAAGCTCAACTTCTCAAAGAAAAATATACTTTGATAGATAATTTTCGAACAAAATCGACCGTAGTGAGTCAAATCACTTACAACATTGACGTATTCAGCTACGACGAGGACAAGCAAGCTGCTTACATAAATTACTTGCACGTTGTGAATGGAGCTATAAACCAAGCATTTACATTCGAATACAAGCGGATACTCAATGAAGAGAAGGAATACACGCTTGGGATGGCAATTGTGGAGATGCGATCCAGATTTGGAAGCAAATCGCAGGAGGTGATTGTACCGTTTATTCCCGATTTGTCACTAAACAATGTAATTTTCACCATTCCCCAGCGGGGAGACAAACGCAAATTACTGGAACTTTCAGAACTTTCAGAGCAAAACGTGAAGCAATACAAGGTGGACAAGCTCAAAAAAGCCGAAACGCTCAATCCCGAACAGCGATCTATACGAATTCTGAAAGAGATACAATCAAGCCTTGGTATGCAAAAAATGCCTCTCCACATTGAGTGTTTCGACAATTCAAACATACAAGGCTCATCACCTGTGGCAGCTTGTGTAGTGTTCCGAAAAGGAAAACCCTCCAAGCAGGAATATAGAAAGTATCACATCAAAACAGTCGTAGGACCCGATGATTATGCATCTATGCAAGAAGTTGTTTTCCGCCGATACACACGTATGATCGAGGAAGACACTCCCCTACCCGACCTCATCATAACCGATGGTGGAAAAGGGCAAATGGAATCGGTGAGACAAATAATACAAGATCAGCTACATCTGGATGTTCCGATTGCGGGATTAGCAAAAGATAACAAGCACAGAACCTCTGAAATACTCTTTGGATTTCCCCCAAAAGAAGTTGGAATTAAGCAAAATACAGCTATCTTTCACCTTTTGGAACATATCCAGGATGAAGTGCACCGCTTCGCTATCACCTTCCACAAACAAGTGAGAAGCAAAGCACAAATAAGGTCGGAATTCGACCAAATGAATGGCGTAGGTGAAGCTACACAGAAAAAATTATTGAGCCACTTTAAGAGTATAAAACGTTTAAAATCAGCGAATATAAAAGAAATTGAAGCATTAATTGGAGTAAAAAAGGCGAAGGTCATTTTCGAATATTTTGCCAAGCAAAGCATCGGAAAAGAGAAGGATACGAATTAGAACTGAAAATGTAAAAGAATATTCTTAACTTTACATTTGCTCCAAATAGAAAAGCAAAAAAATAGAGGCGAAGATGAGAGTATTGGTACAACGGATAAAAAAAGCGTCTGTAACGATCAAAGGTGTATGCAAATCATTCATTTCAAATGGATTACTCGTATTTGTGGGCATCGAGAACGATGACAATGCGGAGGATATTGAATGGTTGACCAACAAGATTATCCAACTACGCATATTTAACGATGAAAATGGGGTGATGAATAAGTCGGTGCAAGATATTGATGGAGAACTACTTGTAGTCTCGCAATTCACCCTGCATGCATCCACGAAAAAAGGAAACAGACCCTCTTACATACATGCCGCCAAGCCCGAAACAGCCATCCCACTCTATGAAGCCTTTTGCGAAACTTTGCGATTGAAAATAGGAAAAGCAATTGGCACAGGAGAGTTTGGTGCAGACATGCAGGTAGAATTAATCAACGATGGCCCGGTGACCATCTGGATAGACTCAAAAAACAGAGAATAATGACAATCGAAGAAGCTCAAAAACAAGTAGATAACTGGATAAAAACAATAGGAGTACGTTATTTTAGCGAGCTCACCAACATGACCATACTCACAGAAGAAGTGGGAGAATTGGCACGTATCATGGCTAGAACTTATGGCGATCAATCTTTCAAAAAGTCTGATTTGGATAAAAATCTTGGGGACGAAATGGCGGATGTGTTGTGGGTGCTGATATGCCTGGCAAACCAAACGGGAATCAACCTCACGGAAGCGTTCGAAAAAAACATGGAGAAAAAAACCAATCGTGACAAGGACCGCCACATCAACAATGAAAAATTAAAATAAAACGTTAATATTCAATACAATATGAGTTCAACAAACAAGTATCAGGAAGCCTTGGGGCAATACAACACCAAGCTCAACGACAACGAGATTACCGAAAAAGTGGCAAAAATAATTGCCGAGAAATTCGCAGAAAACAACAACAAGGAAGTATACAAGAAGCTATACTCACTGATAGATCTAACCACATTAAACACAACAGATTCGAAAGAATCAGTATGGAAATTCACTGAAGGTGTTAACGACTTTGAAGGCAGTCGGCCGGACATGGACAATGTGGCGGCTATATGCGTGTTCCCCAATTTTGCAGAAACCGTAAAAGAAGCTTTGACTGCCGAAAACGTCAAAATTGCATGTGTTTCAGGAGGTTTTCCATCATCTCAAACCTCACTCGAGGTGAAGGTTGCAGAAACCGCATTGGCCGTAGCCGATGGTGCTGAAGAAATAGATATCGTGTTGAATCTGGGATATTTCGTCACAGAAAATTACGAGGAATTGAGTGAAGAAATTCAAGAAATAAAGCATGCTTGTCGCGATGCACACCTCAAAGTGATACTCGAAACTGGTGCTTTGAAAACAGCTGAAAGCATTAAGAAAGCCTCTATCCTCTCACTCTATTCGGGTGCAGACTTTTTGAAAACGTCCACAGGAAAAGTGTATGATGGGGCAACATTGGAAGCAGCTTATGTGATGTGCTCTACCCTGAAGGAATATTACGACAAAACAGGAAACAAACGAGGTTTCAAAGCTTCCGGAGGAATATCCACTACAGAAGATGCCGTAAAATACTATACCATTGTAAAAGAAGTGCTGGGAGAAGAATGGCTCAGCAATGAGTATTTCCGGATCGGAGCAAGCCGTTTAGCTAAAAACCTTCTGGATTCTATTGGAAATTAATCCATTAAGCTTGAATAAAATAAGGGCTGGAGATGTATCTCTCCAGCCCTTATTTTATTCAAATATCTTCAATATTTCCGCTCAATAATATAATCAATGGCTGCCAACAGAGCGTCCCTGGACTCCGAATTCTCCATTTCCATAATCAAATCATGTGCCTTTTGGCTATAGGCCTTCATCGATTGATAAGTATACTCTACCCCGCCATTGGCTTTTGCAAATTCAATAAGCTCGGCTATGGCCACTTCGTCCACTTCGTGCTTGGTAAGATAAGAAATATAGTGTTCCCGTAACTCAGCAGAAGTATTATTCAAAGCGTAAATAAGTGGTAATGTGACCTTTCCTTCACGAATATCGTTACCTGTAGGCTTGCCTACATCATCTCCAAAATAATCGAAAATGTCGTCTCTCAACTGAAAGCAAATACCCAAATATTCGCCTAATTTGGCAAAACGATTTACCGCCTCTTTAGAAGCACCCACAGAAAGAGCACCCATTTTCATTGAAACAGACAGCAAGGAAGCTGTCTTTTTACGGATCACTTCATAATAATCCTCTTCGTTGAAAATGGTTTCTTTAGCAATATACAATTGGTTGAGTTCGCCTTCCGATAGATTACGTCCCAAATCCGAAATATTGGAAATCAAATCAATATTCCCCGTCAACACAGTCTTTATCAATGCCGTAGACAAGAAAAAATCCCCCACCAACACAGCCACCTTATTGTCATAAACGGCGTTCACCGAAGGTTGGCCACGCCTCAATACAGATTCATCCACCACATCATCGTGGATCAACGAAGCCGTGTGAAGTAATTCAATCGTAACAGCCGAATTATACGTGATCTCATTGATTTCTCCGCACGCCTTGGCAGACAAAAACAACAAGATCGGACGAATCCTTTTGCCGTCAGATTTAATTGTATAATCTATAACTTCCTGAATATGTTTATTCTCAGAGTATATAGAATCTCTATAATAAGTTGTGAATTTATTTAATTCTCCCTCAATTGGTTTTGCAATCAGCAGCCTTTTATCCATATATATGCGCTTTCAGTGCAAAAATATAAATAATTCGGTTTTTAACGGCATTAATTCGTAACTTTACATAGCCCATAAAGCCATTTATTTAGAATTCTTATAGAATAAATCGGTAGAACGTAAAACCAAGATTAGATATTTAGGATTTTTCCCTCTATTTTTGTGTATATGAATCACCGATCCACATTTCGCAGACAAAATAGATTATAGCGCATGAAATTATTCCTTTTAGATGCATACGCATTGATTTACAGATCCTATTACGCATTTATCAAGTCTCCGAGGGTAAACTCCAAAGGCCAGAATACTTCTGCAATTTTTGGTTTTGTCAACACCCTTGAAGAACTACTGAAGAAGGAGAATCCAACCCATATAGCCGTAGCATTCGATCCTCCCGGAAAAACCTTCAGGCACGAAGCTTATGAAGCCTACAAAGCGCAGCGTGAAGCCACCCCTGAGGACATCAAATTCTCAGTACCATATATCAAAAGTATTATCGAAGCATACAATATCAAATTGGTAGAAGTGGCTGGATATGAAGCCGATGATGTAATAGGAACATTATCGAAAATGGCTGAAAAAGAAAACTTTGATGTCTTTATGATGACTCCTGACAAAGATTACGGACAACTAACAAGCAGTAAAATTCAAATATATAAACCCAAATACGGGGATTCGGGATTTGAAGTTTTGAACGATGAAGCCGTAATGAGCAAATACGGACTCTCCTCCCCTATTCAGATGATTGACTACCTCGGCTTGATGGGAGATGCCTCTGATAATATTCCAGGCTGTCCGGGAGTAGGTCCAAAAACAGCTCAAAAGCTATTGGCCGACTACCACTCCATCGAAGGCATCTACGAACATCTTTCGGACATGAAGGGCAGTGTAAAAACAAAACTGGAGGAAAACAAAGAACAAGTCATGTTCTCAAAATTTTTGGCTACTATCAAAACCGATGTGCCAATAGATTTCCATCCCGAAGAATTTTTAAAGGAAGAGATCAATGAAGAAAAACTGAGGACAATTTTCGAAGAGCTTGAATTTCGCACTTTGTTGCAACGAATTTTTCCAAATGAGAAATCTTCGGAAAAGCAAATCAAAAACGAGCCTTTTCAAACGAATCTCTTTGCCGAATTTGAAGCCAACCCCACAGAAGAAAAAATATATTCAAATCTCAGCGACTTAAAAACAACTCCCCACAACTATTATCTTGTTGAAAATGAAAAAGAAATAGACGAATTAATAGCCAAAATCAGTGCACGGAAATTTTGCTCATTTGATACAGAAACTACAGGAATTGACCCCTTAACATCCAACCTGGTGGGCATGTCGTTTTCATTCACAAAAAATGAAGGCTATTATATTCCGGTTTCACAAGATTTTGAAATAGCAAAAAAGCTAGTCGAAAAATTTAAGTATCTTTTACAAAGTGATCAGATTGTTAAAATTGGGCAAAATATAAAATACGACATGCTTGTACTCAGAAAATATGGAATCATGCTGGATGGACCTATTTTCGATACAATGATTGCTCATTACCTATTGAATCCCGAACTACGGCACAATATGGACTATCTGGCGGAAACCTACCTCAAATATCAGACAATCCACATCGACGAACTAATTGGACCGAAAGGAAAGAATCAAAAAAACATGTCTCAATTGCAACCATCACAAATAGTGGACTATGCCTCTGAAGATGCGGACATCACCTTGCAGCTGAAAGAAATTTTTGATAAGGAAATTGAGAAAAACCAGTTGAGCAAATTATTTTACGAAATAGAACTGCCTCTCTTGAAAGTATTATGCGAAATGGAAGCAAATGGAGTGAGAGTAGACAAAAATGCCCTAAAAGAATCATCCATCGAACTTACAAATATATTGCAAGAAGTTGAAAAAGAAATCATTGAATTAGCAGGATATGACTTCAACATCAATTCGGCGCGGCAAGTGGGAGAAATTTTATTTGAAAGATTGAAAGTAGTAGAAAAAGCCAAGAAGACCAAAACAGGACAATACGTCACAAGTGAAGAAACTCTGGAAGCCATAAAAGACAAGCACCCGATAATAAGTAAAATATTGAAATACAGAGGTATAAAAAAATTATTGAGCACTTATATTGATGCTCTACCAGAACTTATCAATCCCGAAACAGGAAAAATACATACCTCTTTCAACCAAGCAACCACCGCCACGGGAAGATTAAGCTCCACAAACCCTAATCTTCAAAACGAGGAAGGACGCGAAATACGTAGAGCATTTATTCCGGACGAAGGATGCACCTTTTTGTCTGTCGACTATTCTCAAATAGAGCTACGCATCATGGCGCACCTGAGTCAAGACCCATCTATGATAGAGGCATTTGTGGAAGATCAGGACATACATGCTGCCACTGCCGCAAAAATATATAAAGTGGACATCAGCGAGGTAAGTAAGGATATGCGCCGAAAAGCTAAAACTGCAAACTTCGGGATTATCTATGGAATATCTGTTTTCGGTTTGGCAGATCGACTGACAATTCCAAGAAGTGAGGCAAAGGAACTTATTGATGGCTATTTTGCAACCTATCCACAAGTGAAAAAATACATGGATGAAAGCATACAAATAGCTAAAAATCAAGGCTATGTGGAAACAATATTCGGGAGAAAGCGATTCTTACCAGACATAAATTCAAAAAATGCAATTGTGCGTGGCTATGCCGAACGCAATGCCATAAATGCTCCAATACAGGGAAGTGCTGCCGACATCATCAAAGTGGCAATGGTAAACATTGCTAAACGTTTCAAAAATGAAAATATTCGCTCGAAAATGATCCTACAAGTACACGATGAATTGAATTTTAGCGTTTTCAATGAAGAATTGTCTCACGTGGAACAACTTGTGAAAGAAGAAATGGAAAATGCTATCAAATTGCTCGTGCCTCTCAAAGTGGACACTGGTTCAGGTAAGAATTGGCTGGAAGCTCATTAAACAATTAATAACTGATTATCAACATATAATCCTATGATAATATGAAATTCGTATTGGAATACTTAGACCAATTAGCACTTATTTTGGTGGGATTATTCATCACATTCAATCCTTCAACTTTTGTGAAGGGATATGATGAAAAAGTGATAAAAACTCAGAAATTAGTTCGAATTTTGGGTGGCGTCATATCTCTCATTTTTTTAATAAACATCATTTACAATATCTTGAACAAATAAGAAGATGATGCTATTGAACATACAGGATTATATCTTGCAAAATGTAGATACGTATGGGTATCTCGGTTTGTTTGTGGTCTGCTTTCTGGCTGCTACAATTCTCCCTTTTAGCTCCGATTTTCTTTTCGCAGCACTGATTGTTATGCCACAGTTTGATCCATGGACATGCATCTGGGTTGCCACTTTAGGCAATTGGGCAGGAGGAATGACGAACTATTTTTTAGGCAAACTCGGAAACATTGAATGGATAGAAAAATACTTGAAAATCAAGGAAGAAAAAATACACAGAATGCAAGAATGGATTCAGGGAAAAGGGGGTGCTTTGCTTGCATTTTTCAGCTTTGCGCCCTTCGTGGGCGATGTGATGGCAGTAGCCTTAGGCTACATGCGAGCAAATGTTTATACGGTGACTATCAGCATGTTGTTAGGTAAGTTCAGTCGCTACGTAGTAGTGATGTATGCAGTACGCTATGGAATCCATTTATTCAATTCATAACCAACTAAAAAGATCGTAAAGAATGTCCACTATATTATTCAGCGAAGTTATTTTTGGTCCCATTCATAGCAGGAGATTGGGTGTGTCGCTGGGCATCAACTTGCTTCCTACAAATGGGAAGCGCTGTTCGTTCGATTGCATTTATTGTGAATGCGGGTACAACAAAGATTTCAAAACAGATACTCCCCTACCCTCTCAAGAATGCGTGAAAGAATCGCTTGAGAAAAAATTAATCGAACTGCGAGACCAACAAATTAATCCTGATGTAATCACTTTTGCGGGAAATGGTGAACCAACTATTCACCCACGTTTTGCCGAAATTGTTGACGATACGATAAACTTGCGCAATAAATTTTTCCCCAATGCGAAAATCAGCGTATTATCCAATGCAGCACATATTGGCAAAAAAAAGATAGTTGAAGCATTGCTAAAAGTGGATAATAACATACTGAAACTCGATGCTGGCAGATTGGAAACCATACAGTTGATGGACAGACCACTCACAAAAGATTACACGGTGGAAAAACAAATAGCATTGTTAAAGCAATTTGAAGGGAACTTTATCCTTCAGACTATGTTTCTCAGAGGAATACACAACGGCAGGATGATAGATAATTCTACAGAAGAAGAAGTTTCAGCTTGGCTCGAAGCCGTTAAGGAAGTCCGGCCGAAGGAAGTGATGCTCTACTCCATAGACCGCGAAACTCCCGAAAAACAGCTCGAAAAAGTATCGGTGGAAGAGCTTCAAAAAATAGGTGAAAGAGTGAAAGCATTAGGCATAAAAATCAGTATTGCAGAATAGATCAATTTTCAAGAATGTATCAGATGAAAAGGATAGCATTACTTATCATTTGTTTCATAACAATCTGTGAAATTAAATCACAGATATATATTGACAATCAAGGAAATATATATGACCAAGGGCAGTACTTGAAAAAAAATTCCAACAGCCTCGAAAAGCAGAAAAAACCCTTGATTGATCTCACGAAGTTGGAATTTGGCGGAAGTTTTGGCTTGCAATTGGGAGACTACACCCATCTAAGCATATCTCCACAAATAGGATATCGAATGTCAAAATATGTTTCACTCGGCATAGGTGTGGGTTACAACTATCTTTCTACCAACCAATATGATACGAGATACACCGACAAGTATAGTGCGGTAACTGTTGGCACATATGCCCATCTCTACCCCATTGAACCCTTAGTGCTCTCTCTCCAACCCGAAATAAGCCGCGTGTGGCAAACCAGAGGAGGCGGTGCATACAGATATTCAGAGTCATCTGTAGCACCCACACTGCTGTTGGGAGGCGGGCTAATGTATCAAGGAATGATGCTGATGATACAATACGACCTAATACAAAATACATATTCCCCTTATGGCGACGGAATCTTCTATACGGCAGGATTTTATTTTGATTTATAACCCAAAAATGTTTATAATCTGATGGTAACGATCGTTTTTTCGCATCCATGGCATGGTAGTTTCAACAAAGCCATTCTGGATGCCATCACAACAAAATTGACTTTGGAAGAAAAAGAATTCCAAGTAATTGACCTCCACAAAGATGGTTTCAACCCGGTATTTTCCGAAAACGAACTATCTGTCTATAATCAAGGTAAAGCACTTGATCCACTGATTAGTAAATATCAAGAATATATCTCGAAAACGGATCAGATTGTCTTTATTTTTCCAAATTGGTGGAACACCGTTCCTGGAATTTTAAAGGGTTTTTTTGACAAGGTCTTGCTAAAAGATTTTGCATTTAATTACGAAGGCGGCTTCACCCCTCTTCTATCAATCGACAAAACATTGGTTATCACCACATCAGAACATCCAAGCGCAAATTTTGAATATTTTATCAACCATTGCTTTGCCGAAGACAT
>NQWY01020038.1:0-12450 GCA_019425655.1 Rhizophagus prolifer
ACTAAAAATATTTTACCCAAATGGGTTCAAGAAATTTATACATACTTTTTGATCTATCACCAATATGTGGATGTGAAGACTTGATCCAATTGTTATAGGATCAATAATAGATATGGTAACAGTTACAATCCTTTCATGTTTAAGATATTTTTACGTAAATAAGGTATTAAACCAGTTTTTTTGATTTTATTAGGAATATGAATGAAAAGATAGTGAGTTTGAATATTTTTCACATTTTTAATAGGAGATTCGATAATTTTTTTATCACTAACAATAATAACAGGAGGAGAAGAAGGTGGATTTATTTTTATTTTTATATTCAGACGGACACTCATTAGATCCTAAAGACGAATAGAGACTATAGTCGACTATTACTAATGTCCAAAATACAGATTAATGAGAAAAGAAGGTGGATAAAATGTTTCAAAGAAGAAATATAAATATAAATCGCTAACGATGATTATAATGAATGAACCGGAAAAAGCTAAAAAGTCTTGTAATGATTTGTAATAAGAAAGTCATCTTTCGTTATTATAAAAAATTGAAGAACCCAAATTTTTGAAAGAAAAGTTTTACGAGAAGAAAGAAATGTGAGAATGTGAGAATAGCGTGCGAATTTTTTTGTCTTTGTCGTGAAAAAACATTAACATTTCGCATGTGTAACCTGTGATGGCGGTCCAACTTGTGTGACTCATCGGGTTGATCAGCTCAGGTCCCGTTAAATCCATTGAAAACAAAAAATTTTTATGACGATTAATTTCTGATCAGCTTCGCTATCAAGCTAATCCTTTTTTTTTTTTTAAATGTTGATAACATCAAATAAAATATGTTTTTTTCAGTTTATTTTAATAATTAACCTTTTTTTCCATACATTTTTATTAATTTTTTATTATAAATTCCTTTGGCAAATTCTTCTTTTAAAATATTAATTAATTAAAAAAATTTGTGTGTAGCCGTTACGTTTAGATTAAACTGTATAAATAATTTTGAGTTGCGAACGTATGCGCCTGAAGAAATTTGGGATAGTTATGATTTGAACATCAACTTTCCGGAATGGATCTTTTCATTTTAGGATAGTGAGGTCGATTTTGCTTATTAATTTCGTTAAAAAAAATTTACTTATCTCTTTTTTTTGATTTTTAGTTTTTTTTAGATTTTACTAATCTTTATTTCACGAAATTTTTTTTCGGCGATTTTTATTTTTGTACAGGTCCTCCTTGAATACTGGCGACCAGAGGTAAATTTTTTTTGCTTCTTAGTAACTGGCGTTGTTCTAATCCTAATAAGTAATAGGTAATACCTTTTAGTAAAATTTTTTTTGTGACAATACTAGATCACTATAATGAATTTCTTCGAGATATTTTTTTTTGGTAATAACAATATATAGATATAATTATTTTTTCAGTAGACATAATTTTTTTTAACACTACAATGCAATTTTTTGAGGGTTTTTTTTGCAAGAAGTGACTACTTATTCAGAATTGTTTTGTCCACTGTACTGCAACATCTTTTCGTGTGTTAAATAAAATTTGCATTTAATAATAACATTTCATGTGTAACACTTACACAATTCATTGTTATGTGCATAAATTATATAACATTACTCTATTCACTTTATCTTTTATTAGTTATTACTACTGATACCATAATAACGATAATGACAGTAAAAGACTAGACCTATCCACATGGCAAATAGGGTATAAATATGTCATCGTTACTTTCTTGGTTTGATGGCCAGCTTCCATTCCCGGCGCAACGCGACGGGTTACGCTAGTACGAAAAAAAAATATTATTATTTCATTCGATCTCATAACTAAGATCTGACGTTTTAAAGAATTGTTTTATTTTTTTTTAAAAAAAATTTTTTTATCAGATGTGAAGTATTAGCAATACTGGCTTGAATTAACAACCCGTTGTATTTCACTTCTTTATTTTATTTTAATGAGTGGAACACCTTATAATCGTTTCGTTTATAAGATATAAGCCATAGCTGTAGTAACTATCTCAACGTCATTGATTTTATATGGAAGGTAATGCTTCTTCAGTTGTTTCAACGGTCTTTAACTTAGCGTATGAATTTTATTTGCTTAATTTACTTTTATTGATTTTAAGATCAATTAATACATTCAATAGAGCGAAGGATTAGAAATGAGTGGAGTCAATTTCCCTGTTATTTGTAAATATTTATAAAATTTTACCTTGCAAAAAAAAAGGTTTAAAGGTTTAAAATAAAACAGAACTTTTATCATATACGATATACTGTATGCTTGTATTAGGGTTTCACCAACTAAACGAAAACGAAAAATATTACACAACCTTCAAGATTGATTATGTTCATAAATACTAATCATTCGTTTATGATATACACTTAATACGAGCAACGTTCAGTTATTAATATCAACTGAACGAAACAATTAATTATTAAATAACTCTAATAAACATAAATTATTAATAAAAGTTACCAAGATAACATTTGGGTATGTCTGAATTTTGTTCGTTAAAATTATAATATTTACAGTATAAGCTATTGATATTAAGTCCTTTAATTTAAAACATTATCTTACAATTGATCGAGATATAATTCTATTTATTATTAATTGCATTAGAGTTAAAACACTGTTAAAACGGTTATTTCCAATCAACGATTCGGACTTTCTAACGGTACCTATTTCCTAGTTTTTAACTATTGTTCTTAATAAAATTTGAATTTATTACGTCATGGATCATCGCCACATATTTTCTTTGTTTTTTGTAATATTGTGAAACAGAAATACGGTCATACGGAGTACAACATTTAAATTGGTGTGATTACCATATTTTAACACTTTAAACTTTTTTTTTATTTAAAAAAAAAAATGTCTACTCAATTTTTTTCAAAATTAAGTCAAAACTATATTGAATTATTGGAAGACGATGAATATTACGATATTACAATTGAAGTTGGATTCGTGCTCATATGAATATTCTGTGTTATCGTTCTCCGTATTTGCGACGAACTTTGGCCTCTAATAAAAAGAATAAGGATAATGTTTTATCTCATATTAAGTTACCAGATATTTCGCCTGAGGTCTTCCAAATTATTTTGAAGTAAGTTTTATATACAATAAATTTATTTATCATAAATTCAGATATTCAAATACTCAAATTCGAAATTCATATTTCGTATAGGTATATTTATGGTGGTATTCTTTCATTGAATGGATTAGACACTTCGGAGATTCTCGAACTATTATTTGCTGCGGATGAGCTGCTGCTTCAAGAATTAGTTGATTATTTACAGAAATATTTAATTGAAAATAAATCTGAATGGATGGAACAGCATTTTGAGCTTATTTATAGAATAAGCTTTCAATCAAATTATTTGTTGGAACTTCAACAATTTTGTACAAACTTTATGGCAAAGACTCCTGAGAAAATATTTAAATCGCTTGATTTTACTTCACTTCCTGAAAAATCTTTAATCCAACTTATTAAAAGAGATGATTTACAAATGAAAGAAGTTGAGGTTTTGGAACGTATATTAAAATGGGGTCTTGCACAAAATCTCCTTCCCGATCCAAATACTTGGTCAGATGATGATTTCAAAACAATGAAAAATACTTTACGGCATTGTTTATCTTTAATTAGATTTTTTAGTTTATCATCCAAAGATTTCTTAGAAAAAGTTCGTCCTTATAAAAAAATCTTAAAACGTCAACTCTATGAAGATTTATTAAATTCTCACTTAGACCCTGATAGTGAACCAACTGTCAATATTTCAATTCCTAGAAATATTAAAATTGATGGAATTATTGATTCAAAAATTGGTAATAATTTGAATATTATTTCAACCATTTCGAGACGGATTGATAAAATGGTAATTAATAACAAATTTGATCATTTAAGAGAATTGTATTTACCGTACAAATTTCAATTATTATTAAGAGGGAGTAGTGATGGATTTACTCCGAAAAGATTTCATGAATTATGTGATGAAAAGCATAATACCATTACTTTTATTAAAGTAAAGGGGACAGAAGAAATTTTTGGTGGTTATAATCCGATAATATGGAATAGTGGTTATTATTGGGGGAAGACTAAAGACAGTTTTATATTTTCTTTTAAGAATTATAATGCAAAAGATGTAATTATTAGTAATGTGAGAGAAACAAGTTATGCAGTATATTATAACTCTTCATTTGGTCCATGTTTTGGCCAAGATATTGTTATGTATGCTGATAATGAAACTGCAAATTACAGTAGTATTTACTGTAAAGAGATGTATTATGAAAAAAAGATAAGAGATACCGAAGAACCAATTTTGTTAGAAGACTATGCAGTATATCAAATCACAAGAAGAGAATAAGTATAGTGTCTTTATATTGGAACAGTTATGGTGATTTTGTTTGAAACTAAAAATTATTTACATTGATAACGCGGATCTGTGGCAAAGCAAAAATCACCTGATCAAAAATCAGATGATCATTGCGGCAAAGTAATTAAATTAATTAATTATATAATCATTGTTATGTAGATCAGATCTACCGTTACATTTGTTATATTTGTTATATTTATTAGATTTATTATTTTTGTTATTTATTTTATTTTTATTATTTTCTTTATATTTTATTTTGTATAAATATCCCTAGATTTTTCTCAAGTGAAAAGTGAAGAGTGTGTGAGAATTGGTTTGTATAAGTTAGGGATTAACTTATAGTAAACTAATTATTAATAAACTCTTATATCAAAAACGAACTGTGTATTTGTGTGTTTTGTATTGTGTGATTGTATTTTGCGTGTCTTTCTGATAAAACTACGTTATAGCTATTGTCTCCCTAACGTGTAGTTATAGTTGACAGTGTCTGAGACGGACCTGTTAACAACATAAATAACAAAATGCAAAATTTGTACAATAATTCCTAGAACCAATTCTTTATTTATAAATAAATGTAATTGTACAACAAAAGAAAGCAATCTCAAACGTACTATTTAAAGGAATTTGTGTAATTTATATAAAGTACAGTAATTAAATTATTTAATAAATTGATCTTGAAAGTATCTTACATAAGTAGTATTTTTTCAATATTGGCTTGACTAACTTATTACATTTCACTTTTTTATTTGTTTTAAATGACTTATGATCGTTTTGGTACAATTAAATTTCATGAGCAACAGCTTATCGTACTAGCTACTATCTCATCATCATTAGATTGGATATAAAAAATGATGCTTTCTAACTTTAACGCATAAGGTGGTCAATCAGGTGCTGTTTTCTTGACCCCGTAAATATTGTAGATACGTCGTACAGAATCATTTAACACTTAGCGACTTAGCGTTAGCTTCACACATGATTATTTATTTCATAGTTATTACCGAAACAAATAATAAATATTTACAACTCACGAATAAAATCAATCTTGAAGGTGAACAAAACATGCCATAGATATAAGAGGATTGATAAATATTCTTTTACAAGTAAAGATGGTCAATGGTCCTAAAGACCACGGTTAAGACCGGTCCTACGCGAAAAAAGACGGACCGGTCCTCAATCGGTCTTAGGATCAGCACATAATTTTCCTTTTATAGATCTTGTGTAACACACATATCAGAGGGGAGTACCTATTACAAAAAAGCACAACAAATTGAACTCATACAAAGATGGCAACAAGACTAGTGCTAAGCGTAAATAGTTGAACCTCAATCAAAAGAAATCGGCCCCACCCTCGTAGCTCTAAGACTGTTCCAGTAAAACTTCACTGGAACAGGGGAACGAGGGGAAATAAAAATATTAGTAGAAAAAAAGGAACTAATCTAAAAAGCTTTCTGAAACTAATCTAACCCTACGACACTACTCTAACAACTGCTGAAGCAAGGACGTTATCTTTGCCAAAGCCTTCTGCTTGTCCAAGCTTTGCTTCTTGCCGGCGGTTTTCTGCGGTGAAGCCTTCAACTGGCGGGTCAGTTTATTCGGTTTCTTGCGATTCGAATCCTGTTGCGGAGGAGGAGGATTCTTTGATGATACCCTTTCCGACTCGGACTTACGTCCGGTCTTAGTTTGTACGGAAGGCGAAGCGTGACGAACCCATTTCAAGACTTGAGCGTCCCAAGTAGGTTGAATGTTTAGCGCTGTACGAAGCGCTTCCCAATTTTCGTAATAAACAACCAACTTACGCTTGTTTGTTCCGTATTTAATAAGTTTAAACGCTTGGCCTCCACTTGCGACCAAGAAGTTCGTGGGTTTGCGGTCCTTCCACAAGGTGTCGAGCGTCATTGAGTCTGGTATGTCAATGATGGCGGCTTGGAAGCGCTCTCGTTCTTTTCGGTCTTTGAGCGTCCAACTTGCGGGGAACCAGCGTACAGGGATACCTCCTAGATCGGTAGTCCAATCATTTCTTTCGAAGGCCGCTTGTTTGAAGGATGACAATTCTATCCTCACTCGCACGGAGTGGTATTTTCGTTGTGTTTTGATAGAAATCGAAATCGTTTTTCCCCAAAGAGTTAACTCATTGAGGATTTTTTCGGGCGACCAAGAGGCGGGGATATCGTATATAGTGAGCTCGTGGACCTTAGTGTGTACAGAGGGACGATGCTCGGTCATTACTCTTAGAACCTGAGAGCGGTCGAGGACCGTGGTCTATCCTTGATCATCATTTTGGTGTGGGTCCTCAGGTACCGTAGTCTGATTGTCCAGGGGTGGAAGATCGACAGATTTTCCTTTATTTGGTGCAAGACTAGGGTTGGGATTTACAAGCATTTGATCAACACACATATCTTTTTGATGGGAAGAAAATTTCCTTATTTGGATTGTGTGGCGTCACGTGACCAATATTGACCAATCATATTAATCGGTCTTTATCTAGGACCGCGATATTCAGGACCGCGGTTAGACCGGGTCCGTCCGGTCTAAGACCGAGACGGACCGAGTAGGACCGTTGACCATCTTTATTTACAAGGCAAAGATTAATCCATTTACATACTAATAGAAAAATTGACTTTCATGCATTTTTATATTTCGCTTTATTGGATGTATTGATTAATTACTAACTTCTCGAAATCAATAAGAACTCTAAATTAAGCAAATAATAACTTAATTATACGCAAATTAACAGAAAGTTTACAAAATAATCACATTTGGATTCGTTTAAATTTTTTTTCGGTTAAAATATAAGCTTTATTTATTAAATATTTAAAATTTTTAATTTAAATTTGACCTATAATAATATATTTTATTGAAGTTAGGATGCTTTCGTTAGGACTCAGCTAGTATTTTTTACAAAACGTTTCGGACTTTCTGACAGTACCTATTTCCTAGTCTTTATAAAAAAAAGACGTGATTACAAATTCTACTTCATTTCTAGTGTCAAAGGAGACAAATTATATGTGATGATCAATGACCATAATGAATTTTAAGTTTATTGTGAAACAGGGACACAGGATACAACATTTAAGTTGAAACGATTGCCATATTTCAATATAAGAAACTATTTTTTTAATTTGAAATACGTAATGTCTACTCAATTTTTTTCAAAATTAAGTCAAAACTATATTGAATTATTAGAAGACGATGAATATTATGATATTACAATTGAAGTTGGAGATGATCCCAATGTAAAAATTTTTCGTGCTCATATGAGTATTTTGTGTTACCGTTCTCCATATTTACGACGAACTTTGGCTTCTAATAAGAAAAATAAGGATAATATTTTATTTCATATTAAATTATCAAATATGTCGCCTGAGGTCTTCCAAATCATTTTAAAGTAGGTTTATATTCTATATTAATATTACAACCTTAGATATTCAAATAATATTTAAGTTCGAAATTCATATTTTGCATAGGTATATTTATGGTGGTATTCTTTCATTGAATGGACTAGACACTTCGGAAATTCTTAAATTATTATTGGCTGCGGATGAGCTGCTGCTTCAAGAGTTGGTTGATTATTTACAGAAATATTTAATTGAAAATAAATCTGAATGGATGGAACAACATTTTGAACTTATTCATCGAACGAGCTTTCAATCTAATTCTTTATTAGAGCTTCAACAATATTGTACAGATTTTATGGTAAAATCTCCAGAAAAAATATTTAAATCACTTGATTTCACTTCACTTCCTGAAAAATCTTTAATTCAACTTATTAAAAGAGATGATTTACAAATGAAAGAAATTGAGGTTTGGGAACATGTATTGAAATGGGGTCTCGCACAAAATCCCACACTTCTTCCTGATCCAAATACTTGGTCAGATGATGATTTCAAAACAATGGAAAATACTTTACATCATTGTTTATCTTTAATTAGATTTTTTAGTTTATCATCCAAAGAATTCTTAGAAAAAGGTCATCCTTATAAAAACCTTTTAAAACGTCAACTTTATAAAAATTTATTAAATTCTCATTTAGATCCTGATAGTGAACCGACTGATGATATTTTATTCCCTAGAAGCATCAAAATTGATGGAATTATTGATTCAAAAATTGTTAATAATTTGAATATTATTTCAACAATTTCGAGACGGATTGATAAAACGGTAATTAATAATAACTTTGATCATTTAAGAGAATTGTATTTACCATATAATTTTCAATTATTATTAAGAGGAAGCCGAGATGGATTTACACCGAAAAGATTTCATGAATTATGTGATAATAAGGGTAATACCCTTACCTTTATTAAAGTAAAAGAAACAGAAGAAATTATTGGTGGATATAATCCAATATTATGGAGGTCTATTGATACTTGGGGTGAAACAAAACATAGTTTTATATTTTCATTTAAAAATAATAATGTTAAAAATGCAATTATTAGTGATATAGAAAATGCAGATCGTGCGTTGAATTATGGCATTTATCACGGTCCATATTTTGGCCAAGATATTGTTATAAATGCTAGTAGTGAAACTGCAAATTACAATAATATTTACTGCAGAGAGAGATATTATGAAAAAAAGATAAGAGATAGCGAAGATCAATTTTCAATAGAAGACTATGAAATATTTCAAATCAGAAAGAGAAAATAAGAAAAATGCAAATATACAATATGGTAGATATGATTTCTTGGAGTCAATTCTTTGTTTATCAAATTTATAAATCCTCATCACTCACACAAATTCTTTTATACGTTTCTTGAATCGCTACTTAATTTTAAATTACATTTTTTCAATAGACTTTCTAAAATTGATTTTGAAGAATAATTATAAAGATCAAAGTATTTAGTGCTTTTTGTCTATATAATCTTTCTTGACAATATTAACTTGAATTATCTTTTATTTCACTTTTTTACCATAACTATTGCAATTAAAAATGTTACTTTCTATGCTAACTTTCACGGTCTTTAACTTCACTTATAAATTTTTTATCTAAAATTTCATTAATTCTAAGAAGTTTATAATTTAATCAATACATTAAAGTGAAGGAGGAAATGTACTACTGTACAATACGGAAGCCAACTTCTTCTGTTGCTTGTAAGTTTCAAAGAATATTACATACAATTATCACTAATGTATGAAAAAATCTGGTTTGTTACAAAATAGAATTATTATTATTAAAGCTTTAACAAAGAAAGACAAATATGACTTGTTTTTGAATTTTTTTTTGCATTTCACCTCCAATTATTCTTTTAAGAATTTAAAATTATGACTTAAATAGTTTAAGTTTACAAAACAAAATTATTTCTTAATCATTATATCGATACAAATGAGAAGTATGAGACTTTACTTTATGCCCTTTAAGTCAATTTATTTATGTTTTTTTTGTTGGTAAATAAATACTGTGTAATTAAATATTGAAGATTATGTGCTTCAGCCGCAGATTAACGTAATACATGTACGGATTAACTTGTACTACTGTTCATCCATTTAATTTGTCCTATATTTGGAACAAATTTTCCATTTTTTTTTTTTTTAAAAAAAATGGCTACTCAATTTTTTTCAAAATTAAGTCAAAACTATATTGAATTATTAGAAGATGATGAATATTATGATATTACAATTGAAGTTGGTGAGGATCCTGACGTAAAAATACTTCGTGCTCATATGAGTATTTTATGTTACCGTTCTCCATATTTACGACGAACTTTAATTTCTAATAAAAAGAATAAAGATAATGTTTTAGCACACATCAAGTTTCCAAACATATCACCTGAAGTCTTTCAAATTATTTTGAAGTAAGTTTACAAGCAATATATATCAATAAATTTAATACTATAATAGCGAGTTTTCTAATACTCAATATTAAAACTTTTAATTTAATATAGATATATATATGGTGGTATTATTTCATTGAATGGACAAGATAATTCCAAAATTATTAAGATTTTATTGGCTGCAGATGAACTACTTCTTCAAGAATTAGTTGATTACTTACAAAAATATTTGATTGAAAATAAATCTGAATGGATGGAGCAACATTTTGATCTTGTTCATCGTGCAAGTTTTCAATCAAAATCTTTGTTGGAACTTCAACAATTTTGTACAAATTTAATGGCAAACTTTCCAGAGAAAATATTTAAATCAATTGATTTCATTTTACTTCCCGAAAAATCTTTAGTTCAACTTATTAAAAGAGATGATTTACAAATGAAAGAAATTGAGGTTTGGGAACATGTATTGAAATGGGGACTTGCACAAAATCTTACGCTTCTTTCAGACCCTAGTACTTGGTCGGATGATGATTTCAAAGCTATGGAAAATACTTTACAACACTGTTTATCTTTAATTAGATTTTTTAGTTTATCATCCAAAGATTTCTTAGAAAAAGTTCGTCCTTATAAAAAACTCTTAAAACGTCAACTTTATGAAGACTTATTAAAATCTCATTTAGATCCTAATAGTGAACCAAATGAAAACATTTTAGTTCCTAGAAAAATTAGAATTGAGAGCATTATTGATACGAAAATTGTTAATTTACCTATTGTTTCAACTATATCAAAATGGATTGATAAAGCAGTTACAATTAACAATAGCAAATTTGATCATTTAAGAGAATTATATTTACCATATAAATTCCAATTATTGTTAAGGGGAAGTCGAGATGGATTCACTCCTAAAAAATTTCATGAATTATGTGATCATAAACCTAATACTGTTACCTTTATTAAAGTTAGTGGAACGGAAGAAATTATTGGCGGATATAATCCAATAATATGGAAAGCTTCTAGAATGTATGATGAAACTAAAGATAGCTTTATCTTTTCTTTTAAAAATAATAATGTTGAAGATGCAATAATTAGTAATGTAGAAACTACCAACCGTGCAATAAATAATGATCCTAATAACGGTCCATTTTTCGGTTATGATATTATTGTATATGCTCATTTATCTACAAGCTACAATGATATTCGGTATAAAAAACGTTTTTACGAAAAAAGGATAAGGGATGCCGAAGGACAATTTTCTATGGAAGATTTTGAAGTATTTCAAATTACAAAGAGATAATGTATATAATATCTTTTTATCAAATACGGTAAAAAATAATGTACTACAAATAATTAAGGGTTTTGAATTTGCCTATAATTGGCGTAATTACTAATAAATTATCTATGAAAGTACGAAAATGTTTCAGTTTCTTCAATCTTTGATTGATCCATTTACTTTTTTCGTACAAGAGTAGTCATTTGATTTATTTGCATCATTTATTTTTATTTGAACGACTAGTATGGTTTCTTGGGTAATCAAGCTGTAAAGATGATGGCTCTTAACTTTCACTGTCTTTTAACATTTCATACTTGATTGCTTAATTTTATAAATATCGATTTAAGAGTTGAGTTTACAGAACACAAATTAACCAAATTCTTATTATAATATTTTAATAAATACTAAAATTGGATGATACTTATGGGTTTGGAAATGCAGTAATCAATATATTTTAAAGTACCTATTACTGCTGATATCATAAATTGGTAAAGGATAATTAATATACATTAGAGTGGACGACCAATTAGTTAATTCAAAAAATGCATACTTCATACTTTTGCTGAACAACCAGCCAAAAAAAATTCATTTTTTAAGATAACGCCATTTTGAACGTTTACTGAAATTTGGTCTTGAAAAAATGAAATTGAAAAATGTTTTGGGCTATTACTGACCTTTTTATATACTGTATATCTCATGATCCCTAAACAATTCGCGTTTTATATTCCATTTTCCGCAAAAAATACAATATATTCACAAAAATAATAATACCTAATCATAGAAATTATTAGTTCGCTACCGATCATGTACAGATTCACGTAGCATAACACCTTTCTTTTCCAAAAAAATCATTCACGTTTTAATTACTAAAGCTTTTAGTTACTTTTCAATAATTGATAATAAGTATTGATTATTATGTATTCGTTTAAATTTTTAACTTGTTATTGAATCTTAATAATACTTAGGATTTTTAATTAACGTTAACTTTTATACTAACAGCTATTTCAATTTGCAAAGATAAAATAAATCTTTTGTGAAAGCGATCGGCATAAGCTTTA
>NQWY01020074.1:0-10428 GCA_019425655.1 Rhizophagus prolifer
CTAATATACTTATTAATATATTTGACGGCGAAAAAAATACAGAGAAGGAACTGGAAGAAAGAGAAGTTTGGCTGGGGATAAAATATATGAAGAGTTCTCAACGATGTTCTGGTTAAAGTCTGATATGTTTCTGTAGAAAATAAGTGGGTAGTTCTCTCAAAATTAGCACGAGCAGATGCATAATGAAAATGTTAGGTCAAGTGGGACGAGTTCACCCGAAACATCATCAACTATCGAAACACATCCCATCTCCAGACCCGTAACCTCAGCTATCCCTTCTTTTTCGCAAAATGCGAAAACATTACTATTAATTACGGCGGAGGATCTGATGAACAACAAGAATAAGATTTTTTTCGTTAGGTCAGACCAAGTACATTTTCTGTTTAACATAGCACTTGGAGCCAAAAAGACAAGGTGGGGATAGATTTCTGATTGGCTCGGTTAAACAAGAGTTTTCACTCTCAAGCGGCCGCCAGGCTGCAATCGTTGAACATTGTTACACATTCGTGGAAAACGAACTGTATGGATTCCTCGCCGAGAACGAAAATATCATCCCCGCAAATGTTGTAGAAATCTTTGCTAAGAAAAAAAAATCCCCGATCAGCTCTGATTTCAGAGACGCCGATCTTTTAACCATCATCAATTTTATTGTTGAAAATATAGATATTTTTTTAAACAAATCGGTTTTCCACGGTCTATACAAGGCCAATCCTGTACGGGTCTTCAAGGACTTCAAAGAGAACGTGCGACATAAAATGGCATCCGGAATTTCTATGAACGGAGAAGGTCGCTGGAGCGATCTTGCGCTCCAAAATGTTGCTTATTTATCATGTCATATCGTTGCTTATATTGGTAAATAATTTATTCTAACTTCACATTAGAGCGTTATATATACTGTATATTGATTTTTTTCCATCTAACATTAGGGTAACTATGCTGATATATATGCCGCCAGAGAAAAGATAGATAAAGAAATTGCGGCTACGAAAGAGTCAAGACCACCGAAAAGAAAGATCGACGATAACTTTTGTGAAATGACAGAATTCGTTCTGAGTGTTCTTGAAGAGGTCAAGGAGGCAAAGAAGGGACAGAAGCAGGAGATTATGAAGATGGCATTAAAAGAGGACGAGCTTTTGGTGCGGATTTGGGAAATAGTCGTTACGCTGAAAAGCAAGTTCGCAGTTTGTGAACATGATGTTTGATATTGTGAGTTTCGAGTATTCGATGACACGATAAATCTACATGGTGATTTAACCGATTGTTCTGTTTTATCCACAGAATTTAAAGGAAGTTATGAATGACAATATGGCAGATTCGGATCTCAACGGCAATGGAGAGAGTAGTACGAGAGATGGAAAAAAAGGCGACAAGAGTAAGCTGGCCCATTTTATTAAAAAGTTCGAGTTAGATGAAAATAAGGAATTATTGGAAATCACTTAACATGAAAAAAAAAATAGAATTGCATTAATATTAATAAAACTTGCGAATAATTTCAAAAATGCCAGGAAAAAATTTATCATGAATTAAGAGAACCTCTTCACCGCACTGTATTCCGTCATTTAGCTAATCATTAATCTTGCAAGTGGGCATATACATTCCCCGAAATTCATGTGATGGATGTAGGAAGAATTTTTTGCGAAGTTAAAAAATAGTGCGATGTATTCCTTTGGCAAGAATTTTCCCCCGGGTCTATATAGATCACGTGATTTTCTCCGTTAACCTAAGGTGGGTTTAACTGTCACCGATCACATGATTGCCAATATCGCGTTGTTAGGAGGATCATTTTACTGCGCATTTCAGGTGATCGATTTTCTCACATGACTCAAAAAAAGAAATAATAAAGACCCGGAAATATAGTTCCATTTTTATAAGATAATTTGTCTGTGCAATTACTATTAATAAATGTACTGTTTTGTTTTAAGTTGGTTCTATAAAAATGAACGATTATAAAAGGATGTGGCTATATAGTAAAGTGTGACTGTATAAGGGCTCATGACATTATGTGTCTCTGGTTCGCTCAAAATCAATATCAATTTATTATTATACTCGAAGAGCTTCTAAGGGCTTTAAACAGTTAATTTCTAAATTAATTTTTTGATAAATTTAATAAATATAACGAAAATATGTATGTCAGGAAATCATTAAATAGCATATTGATCATATAAGTCTAATAAAAATAAGTCTAATGGTCCGTTACACCGGTGATAGATAATAATTTATTTTTAGAAGTGGGATCGATTGGATTGAGATGTTTCTAAGCCACTAACTCCTGCATTTTTCAATGAGTTAATCGCTATTTGTTTCAAATTTTTCTCACTCAGAAATTTTCTTCTACTCGACAAATTTCTCCTTATTTCAAAGGATTACGTTCATGGATGAAGATCAACAAAACATTCATGTCCAAAGAATTATGGATGGATCAGAAGAAGAGAAATTTGTTACATAAAGTGCGTTTTAAAATCAGGATATCTCGAATTTGAATGGTCCATTATTACACCATCAAATTGGGACTGGATTGGACTGTATGAGGATAGTAGTAAAGAAAATACAGATTGGCTCAATAGACATTGTTTATATCTCTAATTATAGCCAACGTGAGACTTTAACTGATGGTCGATATTCTTTTACCGGCACACATTGGATTGGAACCGTATCTGGTCAAAATCAAATCAGGTTAAATACATACGAATCTTATAAAGTGTATAAAACTTATGCACAGGCGAATGTACTCAACCCAGATTTCGCACATTTTGACAAGTCTCATGTACATTATGTCGAAAAAGGGTTGCAACACTTATTTGATCGGCACAAAACCGATTGGGGATTTAATCAAGACGATAACTGGAATAGCCAAAATCGGGAAAAACTTATAAAAGCCCTTCAAGAATTTACTGACAGAAATGCAAATAATGTTAACGTTTACCTTGGAACGTATAAAAATCAAAGTGCGTACCTTGTAATTGATCACACGTCGTACCAATGTCTTATAGTTTATGTAGGGATAAATCATATCAAAGATTCATTATTTTTATTATATAAAATTAAGATTCATTTGTCCCATAAATTCTCGAAATTATTCTCTTCAAATAAAATTTTCCCTTCTTATTTTTGTGTATAACAGATTGTGTAAATTGTATTAAATATAATGTACCATTCTTTGACTATATGTATATACTATTCGTCACTGTTATAAATGCAACAACGCGGAAGAATCGGAAGATCTAGGAATTAGCGGGATATTTAAATAATGGATAATATTTTTTGCTGAGCCACAATGCATGTACTCCTTCGCGACCACCCCTTTATTCCTTTACGTCCTTCGTTGCTCACAACACTACCAAGTTTGGTTTTTTGCTTAATATTAAGTATAAGCCGTGTTCGATCACGTGATTTAGTATAATACGAATGTATAAATTTTTAATAAACCAAGATTGATATAAACTTAAAAATTTTAGAATAAGTATATTTAGCCTGCTCTTCAAGTTTACTTAAGGGAAAAAAGTGGATTTTGAATACTGTTTTTGACTTTACATGTGAACAAGTGAATTTTGTCGATCATTTCTATAAATGGATGACGAAAAATGAAAAAGTTTAAATAAATCGAAAACGGCATTCAAAACCTCACTTGGCATTCTAAGTAAACTTGCAGAGCGACCCAAAATACACTTACTACATGTAATTCAAAAGGTTATATATGTGGAAAAAAGTTTTATTTGTAAAAAACGATTTTTTCGAAATCACGTGATCAAACACGGCTTTAGACGTTCCCCAAAAATGGAGGTCACGGTACAGGACCCACCTCATAAGTAAATAGTGATGCCAAAACAGTATGTAATGAAGAGATCGCCAGGCGTTAATCCAACTATGTGTCTAGTAGTCATCTAGTTAGTCCGGAGCAGTGATCATCTGCTCGGAAGTACTACATGTAGTAACACGGTTGACATCCGAGGTGAGTGACAAATAGAGATCAAACGAAAAATATATAAACAACGCGAACGCGGTCATCACGTAAAATAAGGGGTATAATACACGTAACGTAACGAAATTCTTTTCAAATTTCAAGCCTAATACGCGTAACGTGTTAATTTTTTACGGCTTGTTAACTATTAAAACAAACTGTAAAATGGATCTGCTTCCCGAGTGCCTTCAAGCTTTAAGTTATCCTGGTAAGGTAAAATGTGCATGATTTTCTTGTGATCATGCCTTATATTAACTTGCATTTTTGGTATAGCCTTTTGGAAGAATAATAACGAACCTTCGCTCAGGAAATTCTTAAACTTCCGGCTTCACGTGGGTGATTTAAAAGATCCAGATATAGAACACTATCGTTTCCAGAGTGAGCTGAATACTTTCAGAAAATTCTACACTGAAATCTCAGAGATAGGCCAGAAAGTGTTAAAGTGGCAGAGAGATTTCAAGGTAATTGTATTATTTTTGTTTAGCTGCTTCGACGTGGAATACACGAATTACTTTGCAGGTGGAATGCTTGCACGGACTACTTTGTGAATGGATTGCTCACAAAGGAAGGATGGAATGTCATGTCCGTAGTAGTTTTGGGTGGAATGCTCATATGGACTACTTTGTGAATGGAATGCTCGCAAGGGAAAGGTGGAATGCTTCGTCCATAGTTGGTTCTGCGGTTATTTAAAGGATCTGTTTATAAAGCAAGAAAATTGTCATGTGATTCTCTTTATTTATAAAATAATCTTTTTAAGGAGGATAGAAAGTCGAAGTCGGTAAAACTCTTTTGGAATTTACAAGATATTGTTATGGAATCCGAAATAATTGATAAAAAAGCGCGATTGCAATGGGTAGGTTGTCTTTACAAGAACTGTCTCTAGAGTTAATGCTTTCTAACTCTTATTTTTGATTTTTCAGAAAGAAGGGATGGTAGAGTTCGAAGAAATAGGTCTTCAACATCTTAAAGAAGCTTCATCTGCCGTACAAGAGAAACAAATTTTAACTTACAAACAGAGTACGTTAAATGGGAGGAATTATGAACGAAATATCTCAAAGAAAAAGTGAGAACATAGTTATCGGATTCCAAGTTTGGTTACGATGACTGACTTTATGACTCTTTAGGAGGGAAATTTCTTCGTTTATGGTTCTCAGAGAACAAAAGAGAAAATGTTATACCGAAAAAGAGTCAGATTCAGATTCCAATTCTGAATTGAAGAAGTCCGCGAGGGTAAATAATACCAATGTATTTTATAACTTCGATTTAATGCTTAATTACTGACCTTTTTGGATTCAGCCGAAAAGAAAATCTACAAAATCTGCAGATGTCATTGATGATAATGACAAGATTACAGATGAACAAATCGACCATTTTGATCATATTTTCCAAGACCTCGATCCAAATAAAATGTGGACTCTTAAGTCGGGTCGAGTTGTCGAGAAGGTAATTTATGAATACGCAAGAGGACTGAGATATGAGTCTTATTTACACTCGTTTATCATCAGCGATATTGATAAAGAAGCTAGATCATTGTTTCAAAATGAGGAGTGGGAAGAGATTTTTTCTTCAGACTGCAAAGCAATACCAAAAATTGACAAATCAATCATTGACCTCACGATAAAATACTCAACAACTGATCTATCCCTATTTAGGGACGTCATTTTCGAACCATTTCTAGACACCTCATATTCAAAACAATATTTCGATTTGAATTATGTCAACTTTGCATACCGTGCTATGCACATTCTCTGGGAAAAAGACAGCGATTTTGCACTAGATCAATCAAAACTAGAAGGCTGGTATGAACATAATATATGGAGCCATCTTATCGATCCTGTATTTCATGATTTAGAAATTGAATTGGTTCGTGGGGAAGGTATGAGTTTATCTTCCAGTGATCGAAAGAATGAAGAAGAACAGAATAGTGAAGACCGAAAGAAGATTGGGAGGAAAGGGGATGGTATTTTTAGGATGAGTAAGGATAGATTAGAACTTGGAGCGATTGAAGCAGGAAAAAAGTGGGAGGGAGCGAACGGAAGAAAATACATTACAGATAGCTTAAAATTAAGTAAAATGCTCCGAGACATGCTAATTAGGTTTATAATGAAATTCAAAGGAAATGAACAAAAAATGAGGCAGTTACAGACCATTGGAATTCTACATAGTGCCAATCGATTTCAGCTACTTACTATGGACATTCCCAAGGGGTATATCTGTAGGATGAAACGTCTTGACTTTCATGAAGTAGCTGGTCGAATAAACGATCCACCATTAGCATTTGTAATAAAGGACATATTAAGAGCCAAGGCAATTATTATGCGGACATTAGAGTTATTACAAGAAGAAAAGACAACTAATCTTAATAGCCTTTATGACTCTGTACAACTCCTCCGCCTGTGACTTTGCCTCCAACCTTCAGGACCCCTAATATGATGGATGTAATTAATGAGAAAAAGAGATGGTGAATTATCATTAGTTTGTGTTTAGTTTTTAGATTTAAGATTTATATCTGGGGTTGATATAAGAGCAGTCTGTCGACTGTAACCGATCGGTTTTATAGAGACCGGCGGTCTTGTTAAAATTATGTCTCATCTACTACATACAAGTAATGTAACAATTTAGATTTATTTCAATTTCTAAATCATAAATCTATTAAAAGCACAGGTTAGCACACCACTTAAAATAAATTCACTTATTCATTTAACTCCTTTTCTTTTTGAATTACTATACAACCTTTTTCTTTCTAATTATCTTTGATTTCTGCCTTTTGTTTTGTAATTTTGGAATGTGGATATTTTTTCGTTTTCTAAAGATAATAATAACAGATATGTAACAAGGATTGAATTTAAATTAATAAGTATCTTATTAATTACCTTCTCTTCTATTAACATCTATTTTTCTTATTTTCTTGCTTGACATAGAGATGATAAATTCTGATGTAATAAAAAGAGATAAGGTTTTATTTGCCTCTTAACCCAAAGATTCCAAATTAATAAGAAATTTTCCAATCTATTATTAAAAATTAAAAACTTTTTTTTTTAATAACGATAAAATATTTTAATAATCATTTAAAGAATACTATATTTAAATACAAAATATTATATAATAGATAAATAATTTTAAAGAATCAATATTAAATAATTAAATTAATCCAAACTTCTTAAAACTTTTTTAATGTCAGATTCTAATCTATCATTTAGTGGGTTTTGTTTAATATTTGTAATCAAAGGCTCTATTACAGGTGGTATCTTCTGACGTAAATATTGTTTTTCTAAAACAGTTATAAAGTTAAAAATTTAATATCTTTCAGTTAATTAAATCAAGAAAGAAAAAAAGAATTTAGATTTATACTTACGGTGACCACTGGCAGCTTTTGAAGCTTTCTCTAAAAACATACAAGCATTACTTCTTATTTCATCAGGATAAGTATCTTTTTCATTTTTTTCATTTAGTATAATATCAATTACAGCATTCAGTAAAGATAAAATTTCAGATGAAGATGAAGCGGCTGTTGTAGATTCTTCTTCGTTTGATGGTTCTTCAACAACAACAACAGTCTTTTCTTTTTCTGATGTTAAAAAATCTAGAGTAACATTTGACACTACAATTCAAGATTCAAATGTTAATAATAAATAAATTTTTATTAAGAAAAAATATGAGATTATTGTACACTACATGCCTCCAGTTTTAGCAGTATCATCCATTACTAATAACGTTAAAGCAATTATACCCTCATTTTGAAGTATAGGATATTTAGACTCTATGACCATAATAACGAGTGGCTCAACTACTTCCAGTTTATTCATTTTTTGTCGCAAAGTTTTCATTGAAATTCCTCCTGAAAATAAGAAGAAAAAACAGTTTTTAATATATATACTATTTAAAAATCTTTTCTCTTTTTAATAATAATTACCTGATTCTGTATCAGGAAGTTCACTCCAAAGATTCTTTACAAGGTTAACAAGAACACGAGTTCCTTCACTTCGAACAGGTATTTCATCTGTTCTCTTAACTAAAGATAATAATCGACTTAGAGGAGTTGGTGTTTCTGTATCAGCCGGATCTTCTCCTACAATAATCTTTACAGAATTTGAAACTTTAATATATATTTTAAAATGTTAGTATATTCATTAGAATTGATATAATCATTGTTTAAACAACAAAATGGTCAACTTACTATTATTCTGAGATGATAAATGTTTTAAAATTCCAACAACTCCCAATTGAACGGGTTGAACAGTGTCTTTTTCTAGTAAAGGTGCAGACAATCCAATAACTCCCAATGATCCAATTATTGCCTTATTTTCAACTAATTATTAAATGATATAAAAATTAATAATATTATAATATATACATTTCTTTTTTTAAATTATGTACCTGGCAGTGAAATATTCTTAAGTACACTTATAACAGCGTGCTGCACTTTGATATTATCCGAGGTTTTTAAAACATTTGCAAGTGGTTCGCCAATCTTGAATTGATGAACCAATTTTGTACAATGTGTATCTATAGTATGAAAAAATCATGTAAACTTTAATTAATAAATCAATTTTGAAAATCAAAAAATTGAAAATTATATAAATTATATGTACCACTTCGTGCAAGATTTCCCAAAGATAAAGCAGAACACATTTGTAAATCATCGCGTTCTGGACCTGAATTAAGCCATTGAAGGAATCGTTGCAATATAACATCATCACCAAACAATGGTTCCATATTACCATCTATAAAATAGAGTAAAAAAATCATGATTATAAATTTAAATAAAAAACAAAATTTCTCTAAAAATTTTCATGATTTTTGTTCTCACCACTCATAGCAGTAGAGACAATAACTTTCAATACAGCAGCTTTACATCTTCCATAACTCTTAATTATACGTTGTTCACAATTAAGTGGAGGTTTAGAAAATTCCAAGAAATCTAATAAATAGGTAAATAATTCATCTCGTACAAGAATTTGTTGTACTTCATCTACAATAAATTTAAAAATATATAATTTAATAAAAGCACACGAAAATACGTAAATATTTTTTAATATACATACCACTTTCCAAGGCGACAGTTTCTAAAATTTCCACAACATTTTCTAATATATCAACGTCATCATCTACAGCTTCTTCACGAGATGAATATTTTAAAAGTTGAACTAAAGAAGTTATAATTTTTGTTTTTCCGATCTCTTTCATTCCTTCAGCTGAATAAGATATAAAATAAATATTAGTTTTAATTATAAAATTAACTTAATTAACAAATATTTATTTACAAACCTGTTCCAATAAGATTTATTATAACTCTAGTAGCAAAATATACACATGTTCTTGCAGTTTCATCATCATATTTTTTTAATACATGCTCAGGATCAAGAATTTCGGCTAAAATACTTAATCCATCCTTATTTACTATTCCAACATTCACATTATCTATGTAAACAAGTATAATACGTTATTAAAAAGAATAACTATTGTAATTAATAAACAATAAAATAACATACTATAATTAAGTCCCGCGTTTAATAATGTTGCACTAGAAGCGCGAATTGTTTCTAAATCTTTTTTTCGTTTTAAACAGCTAAGAGCTACATCGATACCACCGATATCTATAAATTTCTGCCTATTTACATCTATACCAATAATTTAATTTTTTTTTTTTAAAAAAAAAGAGAATATTTAACGAATATTGAAAAAAAGATAAGATTAAAGATAATTCGAATATTTTATCTTACCATGTGTTATACAGAAATTCGCAAGTGCACGAAGGCATTGATAATCGACATGAGGATGACTATCAACGTTAAATTTCATGAACGTAACAATCAACTCAAAAGCCCCTGAAGCGCCAAGGGGGTCACGTGAATAATCTATATCAAAAAAAAAAAAAAATTTCTATTAAAAAATATGTATTTTTTTTTATCATTTCTCTTAAGAAGTTACCATTCTTTGCAGCATTTGCTAATAATTCAACAGTTTCCGCAACTTGTGACCAAGCTTTTTCTTTTTCGTCGATAGTCGTTGTATTATCGCATATAATGTTCTTACATGACTCAAGACCGGATATTAATTTTGGAAGATTTGACAATACAGCAGGATCAAATTCTAAGTTGAAAGTTTTAGCAATTCAAAATCAAACCGATTTTCAAAAATTTCAAACCCGATTCCTGATCAATTAAAATCATAAGATCAAAATGATATTTACCACTTATATGAAGTTGTTTTAATTGTTTTACAAGTTCTTCAAGTTGATTTGCTATAGATATGATGCAAGATGCCATAAGTTTATCATCTTTTATTAAATCATTACAATAAAGCAATGATAAATTAATTGAATTTACCATTATTTTCCGTCATCGTCTTATATAAATAAACTTTAAATCAATTATTTAAAACATTCGAAGAAAAAAAAAAAAATTCTTTCTCATAAATCAACCAACGATTTATATGTGTACTTTTTTCTTTACTCCTTCGATTCCTTT
>NQWY01020096.1:0-10727 GCA_019425655.1 Rhizophagus prolifer
AGAAACATCTTTAATCATTTTTTTTTCTTTACGGCGTTTACGTTTTTCTAACAATTTTTGAACTTCCTTGATAATTGTTTTATTCCCTTCATTAGCTTGATGATGTACTGCTGCTAACAACTGCTTCATTAGCTACCGCTAATTTTTCTTCTTGTTTAGTAGTTTTTTTGCCTTTTGTTTTTGTTGCAGCATTCTTTCTTGTTCTTTTAATTTGTTTATTTGCAATTTTGTTTTCATTATTTTCAGTTGTTCCAGTAATATTTGAAGTGGTCGTAGTAGTCATATTATTATTTGATTGTTCATTTTTAAAGAATTGAAGAATATTTTCAGGTGGATTTGTATTTGTTCCAGCACCAAAAAATCCAGGAATAGTGTTTTTTCTTGAAATCGCGTAAAACTTTGGTTCAGGACGTTTTTCAATAGCCATATGTTCTAAAAAATCTGCAGTTTCTGATACTACAAAATTTTCTAAAGCCATTTCATCATCTAAATGTTGTTGATCTGATGAAAAATCATCTATATTAATGATTTTTTGATCATTTGTTGTTTCTTTGGGAGGATTTATTAAGTCAGGAAAATAAATTACATTATTTCCTTGGCCTTTTTTTAAAGGTACTTCAAATCGAAGTATTGCCGTTGCTTCTTTAAAATCATTTTGTGAAATTGTTGAATTTGGTTTTATAGGTAAATCTTCCATTAACCTTTTTTAACAAAAGAAAAATATTTTTTTCGTTAGGGAACGTGAAAGAAGGAATTTATTAAAATTTTGGTGGCTTAGTTGGCGTATTAGTTTTTGTTTCACAAAATTGTGATTTGCATAATCATTTTAACGAATCATATGACATTTTGTTAACCACTCGAACTTGATTAAACCATCTCAACAAATTAGATGAGGCAGTCTCTTCTTATATTTTTTCTGAACCCTGATCAGGAATTACTTCTTGCAAAAACGAAATCACGTCTTCAATTTCTTTTTGAGAAGTATGATGTCCCATACCATTGTAAGATTTAAATGTTACGGGGTATTTTGCCGATTTAATAAGATCATACGACAATTTTCCAATTTGATAAGGTAAAATCTTTAAACGAATTTAATCAGTCATTATTTATGATGTCATGAATCAAAATCGAACTATAAATCGGAAAAATAAAATACCATATCACAGTCACCGTGTCCCATAAAAATAGGAGTATTCTTATTTGCTTCAGTGGCCATCTATTAATATAACGATTAACTTAAAATAAAACTTATTAAATTGGTTATACGACAATAAAACAATGAACATACAGTGAATGTTTTTTCTTTCAGAGGAATATATCCACTTAAACTGTAATTATAAATAATTAGCGTGTAAGTGAAATTCTTAGAATAAAATTACTAAATTAAATGGCGGTTCCTGTAATAATTTACCTTATAATTCCGGCAAAGGGGTATTCGGATAATAGTCCAATAGTGACTCCAACTGCCGCTCCTTGGGAGAATCCTCCAACAACAATACGATTTGAAGGAATACCCGCGTCAATTTCATCACGTATAAGACGATTTACTATATAATTGAAACCCAATTTTAGATTCTCTCCAAAATTATTATAAAGTTGAATGATACATTACCTGTAGCAACAGACAGTAAAACTCCTTCATCGTCTAATCTTTGTTTAAGGATATCCTCGGTATTCGACAATGCATAAATGTCATACCTTAAAAAAAAGAATAAATACTCATTTCCATACATACATAAATCCATAATCAAACACAAATAATTAAAATACCATGCGCGCATTCTAGCGCCACCATTAACAGTTACTGGTCGAATAGGACTAATAATAACACAGAACGGTTTAAAGAGGGAAAGAAGGGAATTCAATAAAAAAATGAAATATTAATTACGCGTCTGGAAGAACGAATTTGACGTGTTCTAATTTGTAACCCATTTCTTCTGTCACAGGAGCCCAACCATTTCCGCTATCACCCAAGCCCTACGTGAGAATATATTTAAAAAAAGCTTTTCTTTTTAAGAAAAAAGTGACATTTACAGTATAAAAACCCTACATGTAAAAAGAATACGGTAGCTGTATGTTTTTTACGAGCATTCTGAATAACTTTAGTCAAACTTGAAGCCATTACACTCACTTCAAAAGAAGAGTTTTTTAAGTGCGTGTCATGTGATTCGGAAAATTTTATAGTGTATGTGGTACACTGGTTTACGTCGAATATGAAAATTTTTTTTTTAATGATACAATTATTCTGGAATATAATTTTTTAGATGTTGTTGTGAGTTAATTATTTGATAAAATAATTTTCAATTAATCCACAATTGTTATTTTGAACGGAATTTTCCTTCTTTCATAAACAATAATAGCTATTTTTATTTTTATAAACTTACTACTAATTTACTTTTAACAGTAAAAGTTACATAAATTATTTATAAGTTTATTAAATATATAAAGATTACAATGATCAATCCATTATATACAAATAATTTGATTAAACCTTTAACTGACCAGTAACTGATCCATCTATCTTTAAGATTATTACTATATCTTTATACTGTCCTTATATATTATTTTCTCTTACCCTTTAAAAGTAACCAATTCAAGTACCTAAATACTTTTACTATATAAAAGAATGTTATTCTAATAACTAATAAAGAAAGCCAAATTAAAAAAACATATAAAAATTTATAATTATTATTAACAATTTAAAATATGCAGATAAATATATACTAAATTATTAAATTTTGATCCAATATATTATTTGTTTAAATTATTGCTTGAAATATATTGATTAATTTGGATATTATGATACTAAATTATATATTATATTTTTATCACAATCATTATAAAATAATTATGCTCTTTTTTATATCTAAAAGTTGTTATTTAAATACAAGCTTTATGTTACACAAAAGCCAAAATCTCGATCACGTTTTTGTGATGTTTATATAATGAAAGAGTGTTTATTTCAGTTAGCTCAACATCTCTTATAGACGCGTTACAATTTCTAAATGGCGAGTGTGATACCAGGAGGTCTAAAACAATCCATGCAAGGGATGCCATTTAGCAGCCCTTCAAAAGATCTTTTTCGCATAGCTAGCATTGAATATAAGCCACTACTAGAGGTGACACCTACTTACGTCGCGGATATACTTAGCAGGTCAACAAGTGCAATATCAAATATTAATTTTACACACTCAATTATCGATAAACCACAAGGTATTTATTGATCACTCTTTTATTTTATAATTTTGTTATAGAAATTATTAAATATATTCTCTATACAGGAGGACAAATATTTCTCATATCTCTGCCTCCAAACGCGGAAGTTCCATCAGATGGGTATGTACTAAAAGTATGTTTTCACTTATTTGATGAACACTTCGATTGGCAGTTATTTTTATATGGATCCTGAAGTAACTCATAAAATGCCATTACCAGATGGAAGGGTAAGAGTTGAGAGCACGTTAACCGCCTTGCATTATTTTTGTATTATACGCTAACGTTTTATTTTTATTAAATTATTAATAAAGGAATTGCTTTGTATGGAGAGACTACAAGGTTTTTCGCCTGGTGAACAAGTTACGAGTAAAGTTAGAAGAAGATATCGGTTCGCAAACGATCACCAAGATCTTCAATTATTACATTATTCTATACCTGAGAGACGTCGTAAGTTAATTTATAACCATTTTCGATGCTACGAGTTTGATTGTTCAAACCTATTATTTATAGGATATTCAACATTCTAAGGAAAATTGTATAATGCGTATAGAGCAACAGATTGTTCCGTCATTTACAAGACAACACCCAACTCCAAACAGATACTCTATGACACCAATGGCACCCATGCAAGCAAACATGAGTCCTTATGGGCGACCACCAAATGCTATTTCGCCTATGACAATCCAATCACCTGGTCCTTCATCAATGCATACACCACCTTCTGTTTTGGCTCGTGGCCCTGTCGCAGGTACTCCTACACCAATGAGTAACTCTTACGTTCAATTTCAGACTCGTGTTACAGGAGGTCAACGTGGACCACAGCCAGGAATGCCACAAACTCCAACAAAATCGACTGGAAGACGCGCAAAAAGTGCTAAGGTATATTTTTATTATCAATCATTTTTTTAGACTAATATTACTAGTGAGTATCATGTAACTAATTTACGATTTAGAATAAAACTGCTGAAGAAGCTGATGAACCCTCGGGAGGTATAGGATTTTTTTTTTTTAGAATTCTATTAAAGTTATTCATGTTAACATGACAACTTTATTTACTTAATAGACGAAATCGATAATCTGAAATTTAGAGAAGTTGCGATGTCAAGATACAAAAGGAATCATGAATATATCTCCGATATTTTTTCTGCGTATAGCGTTAGTAAGTTATCAGTCTTGAAACGGCTTGGATAGTTTCTTAGAAATATTATTAATATTATCTATTTAAATTACGTTTTTAGGTGCTATAATACCACCTAATTCAGTCTATCAAGAAAAGGATATCGATGAATTAAAACAACAATTGGTTGGTCAAGTTATTTTTGTAAATTTGATATTTTTTAATACAGTTGATTAATATTAGTATCATAATAGGCTACATATCAGGCAGACATTGAAAAACTGAAGAATGAACATTCCGAAAAGGTCGAGGTATTTAAACAACAATCTAGTATTTTATCTAAAAGTATGAACGATCTTAGCAAATGCAACACCATGGAGGTAAGACAACAAATAGTGATTTTATATCCTCGCTTAATTTCATGTATAATAATTAATGTTTTTAATGGAAAAGGAACTGACGAAATTACAAGAACGAACAGAAAAAGAGTTAGATATCTTAATTCAGCCTGACAACCCAGTTACATTAATACAAATTCGGGATGGACCAGAATCAGATGTGGAAGTTGAGAGTCATAATGATTTGATGCAAGAAGATGCAATAAGCGAAGAACTGTTAATGGAAAGAAATTCTGAACATGAAGGATTAGTCGAACTTGATCAAGGACTTTCAACTTATGAAATTGGAAAAGATTTAGTGAATACAAATGAATTACATGATACTTCTGGAATTGAAGGAATCGAAGAGTTAGAGGGATTGAAAGATATTCAGGGGAAGAATAGATACCGGATTAAATGAGAATAATTTACAAGGATATTTTAGTCCTGCTAATATATCCGGGCTAACAAATGACCCGAATCTTCAACTTGGTGGCCTTACCGGAGATCCAAATATCGAAGATCACTCGAATTACACCGGTCTGGCCATTAGTACTAATTATGGAGGAGATTCTTCCCAAATGTTTAATGAATATATACATACTCCGGATGAAGTTATGGAAGATGAAGTTCCGTTGTCATAAAATCTTGAATTAGTTGAATTAGTGAGTATTAAATAATAAGATTTTATTATAATTTTTCTTTTGTTAGAAAACTAATAATTATGCAGATTTAAATAAGATTTATTTTAAGGACCGTTTAATACTCTTAAAATTCTCAACGTACAATTTATGTATATATATTATAGTCCTCTATAAACTTCAGCAACCCATGATTTTATTTCCGTAATTTCATTTTTATCTACAGAACATTTTTCAAAATGAATTTCATTTTCTAAATGTTCAAATTTAAATCTTTCATTTTCATAACCTAAAAATTCTACATAATCTGTTCCAGAAGAATCTTGATGATCCAAAGCTGAAGTACGTGTATTCCGAAGTTGATTTCTAATAAAAAAAAACTTTATAAATTAATAATGTAAAAAAAGCTTTTTTAATTTGAACGATTACGTACATTTCAATTTCCAACATAGTTTGAATTCGTTCAGGAGGTAATGCTGTAATCATATCACTTTTATTACAAGCAATTAAAGTAGGTATATTATATTTCATAACATCCTTATTTGAAAATATATCATAAAGATATCTAACGTAAAAAATTCCAATTAATAAAATTAAATAACGGACAAAACTTAATATGTTTACTTACTCTGCTATTGATCGTACATTTTTTACACATGTTGAACTATCAACAAGAAATATGATTCCACGTGTAATTGGTGTAAAATCTGAAAATTTAAAACGTAATTTTTCGTGTCCTGGAACATCAACAAAATGTATCGGAACTTTTGTTAATGGTTCGCCCTATCAATAAAGTAATATAAAGTCAATGCTAAGATCAATTATAAAGAAATCTTTTATAGTACGTACGTCGTCTTCAAGGTTAATATATCCTTCATTTTCTTTCATTGATGTGTGTGTCTGTACTTGCTTTCCATCCCTCAACTAAACAAATATCAGAATAGTCGAAATGCGGTGTGTCAACTAGAATAAATAATAAGTTAACTTACTTTAATAAACAATGATGTTTTACCAGAATCTGCTAAACCTAGAATAAGGAACGTATCCTTTTTTGAACGATTTTTCAATACTTTGAGCGCAACTTAAAAAAAATAATACGTGATTTTTTCGCGAAGAAATATATTTTAGTATATAGTGTATTTATAATTTCAAAGAAATGAATATCCGATATAACGTACTTGCAATAATTACTGTCAAAATTGCTAAAGCTACCCATGTAAACGTTGAAATGTTTGTAATCATTTCGGAAAATAATAAAAAAACCAAAAAGACAATAATTCCTTGTATTACGTACGATTTGATCTACCCAAATCCTTTATCGGTAAATTTTTATTCTCATAGTGAGTGACACCATCAAAAAATTAACGATCACGTGACTGTGAAAAATTTCATCATTTTTCCTAAGGTGGGGGTGTAGACCTTTATCCTAAACCGGGGATGTATGACAAGTTTTATTGGTTCGTATATTTAACTTTCACGACGTTTTTCAAAAAGAAAAAATTTTTGTGACATCTTAAAGAACCATTTATCTAGAATATTAAAATTTCAAACTTTTTTTTCAAAAATCCTTCATTAAATATTCATGCTATATTGACAAGTGTCTTCGTTAAGCCTGACAATATATTCTTGACATTTTCTTCACTATTACACACGTTCTTATCCTAAGCTTTCAAATATTACATGCCGCACATGTATTTTAAAAATTATTACTTTTTTAAAGCAAAATTTATAGCAAATGGAGTGAAAAGACGCGAAAAAATATGAAAAAACAATACGTCTTACGCTATATATATTAATTCTTATCGTACACCCCTGTTTAGGATAAGGGGTCCTACACACTGTCTACACCCCTGACAAACAATGGTGTAGTCGTAATAAATAACCCTATAATCCTATAATCATATCATAGACCAATGTAAATTTTTTCCGCACTTTCGAATTAATATTTTTTTACACAAGTAGTTAGCTTTCCTCAACTTTACATCATGGCGAACATTGTTCAACCCCTCTGCGTTCCTTCTTCGTATAAAGATCAACAATACCAGGTATCTATTCTAACTTGTATTTAATTTGTTTATTACATAATTATTTTTACTAAATCGTGTTTCTTGAATTAAACAGGGTTCGTCAACAGATCTTGCAAAAGATCTTTCGAATAGTACGACGTTATATGTCGGAAATCTTTCTTTTTATACCACAGAAGAACAAATTTATGAATTGTTTTCAAAAGCTGGAGAAATAAAAAGAATTATTATGGGTTTAGATAAATTTCAAAAAACTCCTTGCGGTTTTTGTTTCGTTGAGTATGTATTTTAAATTCTCTTTCATTGTTAAACCTTTTATAGTATTAACAAATTTTTATATAGATATTATCATCACCAAGACGCATTGGATTGTATGAAATATATTAATAGTACAAAATTAGACGAAAGAATTATCAGAACAGATTTAGATCCGGGATATAGAGATGGTAGACAATTTGGAAGAGGCAGATCTGGAGGACAGGTACGTGATGAATATCGTCAGGATTATGATACAGGACGTGGAGGTTGGGGTCATGTCCGTGCTAGACAAGAAGCTGAACGTGCGAGAAGACAAAAAGAGGAATATGAAGCCATTACTATTATTCCTAGTGGTGCTCAAGAATATAAAGGGAAATGTATGTACTTTAGAAAAAAAAGTTTTTTACTGGATTTCGGAATATAAAGATCTAAGGCATATTTATTGGTCTTTTTAAAACCTCTAGCTTCGGGTTCCAAGAAACGTGATAGAACCGAAGATGATGAACGTGAAAGTCGAGAAAAGGTTAAGGTATGGTGTTTTGGATGTACAGTATTTAAATTAAATGTTAATGTATATTCTCATTCGATAATAATAATTCACTATTATTGGAAAAAAAAATAAGAATCCGCGTTTCAGAGAAGGACGATCAGACGATGAAGATGAAATGCAGACTGATGTCTGAATTTTTCTTTCACAATGATAACCAATTACAAAATTGATTTACTGTTAGTAACATTGTATATAAGATCTTATTTTTTTTTTCAAATTTTCGTTTTCTAAGTATTTATTATTAAATGAAAGGATTATTCTGGTTGTAATCCATAATGTTCTTCTAGATGATCTATAATCGCAGGAATGCTAGTCAGTGTATTAAAAGATTTTTTCTCTGCATTGCTCATAACATCCTCAAACATATACATTCTATAACATAAGATTAATGAAATATTAAAATGATTGATCGAAATTAAGCAAAAATAAGGAAAGTTTTATATACTTACAGATGATGATGAAATATAAAATGATTTGTTCCGTAAGCAATCGATAATCTAACAAAATTTTCAATACAGTCCCAAGGAGTAAAATCATGACCAGCAAATAAAGCAGGATTTTTCAATAAACCTCTAGCAGACATTACACCATTTACACCAGTTTGCTGATAAATATTTTCAGCATCATTTAAATTAAATATATTACCATTGGCAATAACAGGAATTTTTAAATTTTCCTTAATTAATTTTATTGCGTTTAAATTAACTAGCTCGGTTGATTTTTGTCGTCGTGTACGTCCATGTACTGTTATAAAATCTATTCCTATTGATTCTGCTCTTTTTACAAATTCTATGGTCTTCCTACAGAGAGAATAAAAGAAGTTAGAAATTTCTCAAAAAAAAAAGAAAAGAAAATATAACACTTACCTCATATCATTATGAATTCTAATTTTAATTGAGCATGGTAATTTTGGTATATTCATTTTAATAGTTTTAATCATATCACATACAAGTTCAGGTTTTTCCATTAAATATGCACCAATCCCTTCATTTATAGCCCATTTTTGTGGACATCCACAATTGACATCTAGAAAATTAAATTATATTTAATTTCTGATGATAAAATTTTTTTCTAATTCATTTATTTACCTATTCCATCAACATAATTGACAATTAATTCAGCAGCTTTTAATAGATCAATACTATTATTACTTGCAAATTGTATTATTAGAGGGTTATCATTCTTATTAGTAGTAAATTCACAATTTCTTGCTGTATTTGAATTTTTAAATTCTTTTGCTAATATCATTGGTGTATATGTTAAATCTACATTATAACTAAAAAAGAATAATGATATGGTTAAAATAGTTTAATGCACAGAGGAATTTTATTACTTACCTACGAACTAATTCACGAAAAGGCAGTTTACTATATCTAACCATTGGTGCACATACATTAATGTACTTTTTATGTTTTAAAGAATTTGAATTAGAATTATTTATATTAAAAAGTTCTAAAACTGACATTTTAAAAGAAGAAATAAGGCGCATCAATTTATCAAAAGACCTATATAACTTGTACCATCAGATCAGATGCGATTTATGGTTTCCAATAATCATTTGCTACATTATCGGTTAAATGATTAAAAAGCATTTCAACAGTCGTATTTTTTTGCATCTTAAATTCCTTAACTCATTTTATAATACTTTTTTATAATTAGCATACAAAAATTACAAAACTTGTTAATAACAAACAAACAGAAATATATTTATGATACTAATGATACTAATGGGTAAAATATTTAGACATAATTGAATACTAAAAGTAATATTGTATAAATACTCTGGTTAATAAAATTTAACCATTCATCATTCAATAATTCATAAATAAAAAAATTATTATTTCTCTGTCTCATTCTCTCTGTTTTTATTTGCTTTAAATAATTGCATTATTTTATATTAAGTAATTGATAATGAACTATATTATATACATTTATAATAATGAAACCTATAACATATCATAATAAAAGCATATGATCATAAAATTCTTTATACATGATATCTTTCTGCCAATCCAATTCTTTGGACAATATGTTTTGGCAAGCAATAAACTGGATCAACAAGTTTCAAATCAGGATACCCTAACAATGACAAACCTGATGAAGAGAATATAGTCACATTAATATATTAAACAAAAGAAAAATTGTAGTAATCAGATTATTAAAGACCATGATTTACCTGCAATTCCGAATAAAGTGTGAAATACATCTGCCATGTCTCCTGGTCTATCAGCTATACCTCCACCCTCAGAATCCTGAGCAAAAAGTTTCAAATATTTATAAATAAAATTCAATAAGACAATTACAGCTGATTCAAGGAAAAATAGACACCTGAGCAGCCAACACAAATTCAATCAATTTTTCTTTATTTATCCAATGTAGTCTACCCAAAATACTAAGTGCAGATAGTACCCACCAGGAATAGCATACCTAAAGAAAACAAAATAGATTTTTAATTTTTATCTCAATAATTTTATTCAATAATTAGAAGAATATACATCTTCAAGTTTTTCTGGTCGTCCATTTAATCCACCATTTTTTAATTGT